>OZ017791.1:8714617-8755961 GCA_963969325.1 Lycopodina hypogea | reverse complement strand
AGCCAGTTATGTGTGCGATGTCCACTTACCTTACAATTAATTATGGTCCTAGTTTAAACTAAGCACTATTTAACACAATATCCATTGAGTGCTAGCTTTTTAGTTTACTTACTGAAATTCTCAGCCACACAGAGAGAGAGAGAGAGAGAGAGAGAGAGAGAGAGAGAGAGAGAGAGAGAGAGAGAGAGAGAGAGAGAGAGAGAGAGAGAGAGAGAGAGAGAGAGAGAGAGAGAGAAATGACTGTCAATGTAGGTTTGCTAACTCAGTTGTCAAGCTATCCATCAGTATAGCTATCTGCATGGTGTGCATTCAACATCAATCTTATTATATTTTCGTAGTTCTCCACTTCTGGTGAGCTCAGGAGATGCTCTATCCATCGAATGCACTAGTTCAAATGTCACTTCTATTTGGGTTCTGGTAAGTTGATGGTTTATGAGCATAGCAGCAATAATATGTTTACATTTTCCCTTTATTGTGACAATCTTTCCATGGTTACAGAGAGCTTTTGAAGATTCAATAGCCATTTAATTCAATGTATATTATTTGATGTAACTATGTAACAAATTATATGGTGATAAACTTAGCATTTTGTGAATAATTCTTATCTTTGGTTAATTTATTGATTAAATTTTAGACGAACGAAATACAGTACAGCACTTGTAACTGCAGTGCTATGCAGCAACAATGTCTGCCTAACCAAGAAGTTGTTACTATTTGTTATGCTGGAGTTATTAACACCATCAGCATCAAAATGAATGATCTTCCATTGGCAGGCATTTTCGATTATTTCCCTGGAGAAACATATTACTTCGTAGGTATGAAATATTTATACCATTATTTATTGGAAAATTCAATAGTAGCATGATTGATTTATTTTATTACTTCAAACTTAATCATATTTGTAATTATAGATTGATAAGGATATTTTATTATCTCTGAGCTTTACTTAAATCATATATATAAATAAATCTCAAAATGTTTGAGGCTTTGATTGTATATAGCAGTAATTATATTATATATATATAGGCACAGTGAAACCTCCCTAGTCATATCTGGCAGCAGGGAACAAAAATCCCTTTACCAAACACACTAAAACCCCATCTTTGAGTCTTGTGTCTTTGAGCTATGTCAGAGAAGTGTGTGGGGGAAAAGAGGTGTCATAAAGTTGTTACTTCAGAAAAGGAGCTGGAGACTAGTGAGCTAAAGAAAGGAAAGTCACGAAGGTTATTTTCCACTGCACATAATATTCCCCGAGTCCACAGTTGCTGATATATGGGAGGGTAGAGAAAAAATAGAGAGGCATGTTTTAGCTAATGATCATTCCTATGCTAAGAAGAGATGCATTGTTAAAAGAAGCTAACTTTGAAAAACTGGACGAAGTTGCTTACATGTGGTTCATTCAACAAGAATCCAAGGGTGCTCCTGTGTCTGGACCAGTTCTGCAAGAAAAGGCACTGCAGCCACATATAATTCTCTATCCAGACAGGGATTCATGGCTAGCTCTGATTGGTTGCATAAATTCTCTTGCAGATGTGGATTAGATGTCTATCCCTTCATAGAGAATCACTGTCTGCTGACACTTCAGCTGTCGACACATCTCAAAGAAAATTACTTCGTAAGATAGAAGAGGGAAGATACACACTTGGCCAGATATTTAATGCAGATGAGACTGCATTGTGGTGGCAGCTTATGCCTTCCAAGACTCTCGCACGCTGTGAGGCAAAGGAGACTGAAATATTTTTAAAAATCAAAGAAAGGAGTTTCCTTATTAATCTATTCTAATGCTGCTGGAACAACCTAAAGCGGAACACAATGAACATCTTTCTTCCCAAAAAACAAACAAAAATCAACAGTGAAAAATGTCTCCACAACATTATCAGTTATATGTATACACAAGTATCCTCTTTATATAAAAAATAAAATTGTAGAAAAGAGAGAGAAAAAATAGAAAATTCTAAGTTACGGAAATTCTAAGTTACGGAAATTCTAAGTTACGGAACTTCTAAGATTCGGCCACCCCTTTGTCCCAAAATGACCAGATAAGAGAGGTTTCAGTGTATACACGCACGCATGCACACACACACACACACACACACACACACACGCACGCACGCACGCATGCACGCACGCACGCACACACACGTATATATTGCTTATATCCTTCATTTCTGTGTTAGATTTCCCCCAACATATGATGTCCGGAGGGAACTGTCTTCCCACAGAAACCGAGCCTGGCATAAAATTGGTCATTACAGTGCGAGGTAATAATATATATAACAACCGGCAAGAGAGCATGCTTTTATTTTAAGTATACATCCTATATAAGTTGGAATTATAATTATGGTGCCTAACATGTTGTGCGTTTGTGTGCACACTGAGTGTATTTAGTTAGTACTAACATGTGATAGTTTGTGTTAGCACGTCATTGTTGTTGCTGCTTCCATGCGCAATAATGCTGCCAGTTCTAGTACTTGACGCCACAATTAGCTCAAGCACAGAAACTGCCTCATGGACAGTTAATGGGTGGTTTTGAGCAAACAGCTTTCTTTTTCTTTGTCCTTCAACATCCATGATCGAGTAGAGGAAAAGACATTCCAATCTACATGAGATGCAGTTTTCCATTAAAGGGTATGTGATGTGTGGAATGCACACATCTAGAACCACAACCAATCTAGTATCACCATATCTATTCACTTGTGCGTGTGTGTGTGCGCGTGCATGCGTGCGCATGTGTGTACACTCATATCCACTAGCCATAGTATTAATCTCTCTGTATTGCAATTATAGTGTATTATCGTGATAGAAATGCCTTACTTGGCTATTGAAGGAATGTATTCATCCTTCCTGTTTCCTTTGAGGTCATTTATCATTGTGGTACACAATTTTATTCAAACAAATATGTACTTAAACCTTGTAAACTCAGTCCAGCATACGTCCTAACTCAAATTTCATGTATTGAAAGCAAGACTTCATTTCATTCTGAACTCTTGTTGAATGCTTTCTCTCTATTTTTTTTCTTTTAGAGAGAGGATATAGCCGTGTGACCACTGGAGCCGATGTCATCACAGTGGGTCTACACAGTAACGCTCAACTTCTTCAGCCCCTGGCTGTATTGATATCTATTTCAGCTATCCTTGCTAATTTGTTTCACAAATTTCTGACTAGTGAAGTAAAGCAGTTTCTCTTTAGCTTATGTTAATCATTAAATTTCTCATCACTTGCAACTCAGTAACTTAGAAAGAATTGATTCCTGATTTTGAAAATGCTTGTGTTGTTTTAGAACAAGTAGCTTATAATTTCATCTTCATGCATAATCATTAACTTTAAGCTCTTCTGATTCACTTATTTAATATCTCATCACATTATGGTTAAACACACTCAGTTGTATCAACCACACATCCACTTTGATAGTCTAATAAGATAAATTTTAAAAAGAAGAATTAAATTAAGTAGAGGTTCTGTGTTGTCCGTCCACCAACAGCGAGAGCTACACAGCATAGCCCCAGCAGAGTGAATAGTTAGTGTATGGCGTATGGCGAATAAATGAGCTAAAAGATGCTGAAAATAAGAGTGCTCATAGTCACAGGGGTCAAGTTATCATGTAAGCATAATGTTTTTCAAAAAATAGAAATTTTTCTTCTGGAAGGATTTTTTTTAATGAGGAGAGAAGATATGTCTAAATATAATCTATTATTTTGAAACATACTTGACCACAAGGAAATATTTGTGTGTAATTGTATGTAAAAATCTTGTATAGAATGCTTGAAATATTTTGAGTGTGTTTTGTAAGAGCTACTAATGAGACAATTGACCTCCTGGACAAATTATTGTTGAAGTAATTCCAAACTACTAATTGCTTTATCGGCTTTGGTCCCATAGTCAAAGATCTGGTCACATGCACAGCACATTCTGCCATTCCTTTGTAATAGTGTTGGTCAGTAAACAGTGTTGAGGTAACTGATGAAATATTGCAGAGCAATCCATGAATCGGGGAGAGAGAGAGAGAGGGGCTGCTATTACTCGAGTTAATCTATCTGTATGAAGGGTACAGAGAATAGGAATTCCCCATGTGTTCTTAACTGTTGCTCCAAGTCAACAGTTTGTTTAATCTTTGTTGGAACATATTGAGTCAACAATATGTAAAGAACTTTGTGTGACAGAATATCTCCCCCCTCTCCCTCTCTCTACTGGTCTCCACCACATGCTCCAACTTATCATATTCACCTTCCTCCCCAATGGCAGTATAAAGTTCCAACATTCCATCAGAACTTCTTTTATCCAAATATCTCCGTGTCCACATGTACCCTGAACTCTAATAGACTTCATACTGTGAGGAATTAAAAAAAATATTTTCACTCCTTGCTCTTCAAAAGGAACTGTTGCTTCTCTTCAGAAAAAACTGTTGCTCGTAAATACTAGTACTCAGAGCACACATGACCAAACATGTTTTGTATGTACACAATAGGTCGTCCTACAGCTGCTGCCACTACTGAGGATAATACCACACCTCCAATGACCAATGGGAGTAGCTCTTCAGCCTTCACTAGTGAAACAAGTGATTCGTCTCCTGTAACTGGAGAAGCAGCAGTTTTTAAGATTTCTCCAGCTCTCATTGCTGTACCTATTGTTGCTTTTCTGACAGTTTTTATACTTATAGCCGTGGTGGGTGTGCTTTGCATTTTCATCTGCCGCACTAAATGCACAAAGGAGGTCTATGCACCTGCTAAACAACAGCCATTTGATGAGAACCAGCAACAGCCAAATGGGAGGTTAGTACAAACTGATTGCAATATGCCAACTTGTAATCCTATTCTGTATTGTGCTATTGTATTATCAGTATTCAATGTAACTCAGTGTAACAACTATTTATTCATCATGGTACTGATTATATCCATCGTAGGACTACTGATACTGTGGTCAATATCCCGCCACCCCTAGAAACAAGTAACACCAATGAAAACTCTGACATCAAGAAAGATATGACTAAGCGAGGCTCCTTTGAGATGTATGAACCTATGAAGAGTGAATTTTCAACCGGCCAAAGTTCCTTAATTCTCTCCAGTTCAAAGGAAAATGGCCACCAGCCAGAACTCATGGACGTAGTTTTGGAACAGCCGGATGTTAGTACTAATAAGGATCTCCCATCATATAATGAGTAAGTTGTGAATGTTGAGCTGGTGATAATTCATTGTAAGTAGTGTCTTGTAACTGTCTTTGTTTTATGACCTATATCAGGTGTGTCAAAAAAAGCTGTTTCGTTATTATTCAGTAACTTAAAATTGTAAGATTTTATGGGGGTGAGGGGGGGGAATATCTTTAATGAAAGTACTGCAAGTTAAATTAAGTCAAATAAATCCTATTTTTTGTGGATGATTCTAAATTATGAGTGCCTAACCATTTCCCATTGCATATATGAGTAACATTGGTATGTAGCTAGCTATTATCAGTTGTTCCTTTCAATTTGGAAACTGCTACAATTTCTTCTTGTTATACACATCTGACTCTTTTTATGATGGGATTAGTTTATTAAATCACTGCTACATTTTAATAGTTTAGTATTAAACAATGTCTGTTTGAAATAGACCGTAAATGACAAAATGCAGCTAGTAGATAAAATATCGCTTTTGTCTCTAACTCTCACTTTGATAGCTATGGCACTTTGGCAGTGGGTGGGTTTAGCATTTAGTTAGACATGATGTATCTTGTTCACCTAATTGACATCTACAGTTGTTCTTACGTGAATACAGAGTACATGAGACTTACAAATATAAAACATATTTGATTGAATAGGTTAGAGTAGTAGTATTGTTTTGTTAAATAAGGAATTCCATGTTTTTGGCATTTACTGTAATATGATGGTTTGTGAACAGCCATAACAGCTATTAAGTATAACTGTCAAGGAATAGATATATTTCACTGGTCTTAATAAATTTGTTTGCTTGTTAGTCTTATTTACACAGTCACATTTTTAATCAAATCAAATTAATTTTTGCATGATATTCTGAAATCACCAAGAGCAGCTTTTAAATCAACCTTTTTCTTTTTCAGCAGCAGTAGTGGGTGTAATAATCCTAAATACACCAGAATAGACTGGTTTTTCCTCCAACGGAACTTATTGGCCTAAGAATGTTAGTTATTTGTACCATACAAAAGACTTGAATAGAGTGTGTAGAGTTTTGTGTTCTCAGACATAACCAGTGATTTGGCTAATGGTTTTTATGCTTCTCCTGTGTGTATGTATGTATGTATATATATATATATATATATATATATATATATATATATATCAATATAAGAAGTATGTTAACCTTTACTTCTGCACAGGCTGAACGGATTTTAATGAAACTCTGCAGGTATGATTTTTGGGTGCTGTGCTAGGAAAACAAGAGCAGCCCTGCTCTAAGACCTGTGGCAAATAATTGCTATAATATTTATTAATAAGTAGTGTTTTAAGACCAGGCGAAATAATTGATTAGAATATTTAGGATGAGGTTTAAAAAAAGAAAAGAAGTTGTGGTAAAATTTACAGCTTTTGGGTTTCCATACAGTAAAGGCCCTTCGTTGTAACCACAGGTTTTCCATGCAGTAAAGCACATAGTTGTGACCAATTAGTTGTAATGACAAACTTTGGTGTTTCCAAATAGTGAACAATTAGTTTCAAAAATCCATTCTTGAGCTTAACTTGTGGATGTATCCTTCCTCCCCCCCCCCCCCCCCAACACCATTTCAAGTGTTCCTAAACCTGTGTGCCTCAGGTAAAAATTATAAAAATTACCAAAAGTTATCTCCCAGGCGTAGAAAAAGGGATTCAAATTTTCCAAACAAAAAAAATAATAAATAAAAATAATTTTTTTTTTTTTTTTTTTTTTTTTTTTTTTTTTTTTTTTTTTTTTTTAATGGCCAAATGGTTAAGGAACAGAGTTCCCAAATGGATGGATGGTCAATGGTTCGAACCTGGACTGGGCATACTTTTCCCCCTTTTTTAAACATATATTCAAAATATCTGTTTTGTATGTGTGACTTTAATTCCGGACTGGACCCCCCCCCCCCTACCAGCAACTGAAGCGAGGTTGTGTTCCCAGCTTGTTCCTTTGTCTTTCGAACTCTTCTCCTACTCGGAGTCTAGTTGGATTTCAATTGTTCTTTTATTGTATTGTGTACAATTGTATTGTATTATTAAATTCACTCACTCACTGAGCACGATAGGTTTGCCATGATTCAATAAGTCTTTCTTCTTTCTTTTCTTGTCTTTTTTCTCTTTCCTTTTTTCTTGCTTTCATTTTTTTCTTACTTTCATTCTTTTTTTTCTCTCTTTCTTTTTTTTCTCTCTTTCTTTTTTTCTTTCATTTTGTTCTTACTTTCCTTCTTTCTTACTTTTTTCTTTCTTTCTTTCTGTCTTATTTTTGCCTATCTATTTTATTTAGTTGAGGGTAGTTAAAGCTATTTTGGCTATTTTAAAATGATATAAGGCTACTAAAATACTTCCTTAAATCTTGAGCTTTCATGTGTATTTGTATCTGTAAATATATATACTGAATTTACTGAAAGAACGTAAATATTGTACTTCATAATCAAATTATAGTTAGTGGTCAAAGAGTTAGCCTAACATTTGTTATTTTTCACTCAAAAACTATGGTTCTAATTACACTGACAATTGTTTATCCTGTAGCGCTGAATGTGATGATGCTGAATGCCCCAAGGGTAACTTAGAAAGCTCGCATTTAACGGAAGACAATCTAAAAAAATTCACTGAGGACAATGCAGGAAAAACAGGACATATAAAACTCAATCTTGAACTGGTTGATCAATCGTCCAAAGGAAACACTGACCTCATCAATCTTGAAACGCCAAAGATTACGTCGGCAAATATCACTCTGGAGAATTCAGTGCTCTCTCCCGGATCAAGTATCATTTCATTTACAAACTTGGCTGAGCATAGGATCAGGAAGTCACGTCCACAGATGGTGGACCTTGCCGAAGACCAAACAGAAACAGATTCAAACCCTCAGACACCAACTGGAGCACTAGAAACACCAGAAAACATCGATGCAATTGAATCTACAGACTCCCCTCTGAAGACTTCGCCTAAACCACATGTATTTCCACGAAAGAATAGACTTTACCACTCAGTTTCCACAACAGAGAACCCGAACAAGCTGGATTGTGCCACTTCGCATGTGCCTGAACATTCAGAGACACTACACAGAAAACCAAAACCCAAACCAAGGCAACTGATGAAGTCTTCAAGTGAAGAAGCTCTCTCAACCTATGCTATAGTTGACCCCACAGGAACTGATGTGCCACAGTAGCCCCTCCTGTACCAGCCAACACTGCCCACATTTGTACTACTCCAGGGGCTGCTGGATGATACCTGGGATGCATTTATTCTGTGCTGTTGCTAATATTAGATATTGTGTATTTGTGGTGTGTTTTATAATTTTGAATCATTTTTTTAGTTTCCAGGTATTGTCTATACTATCTATTATATATTGTATATTGATACCATATCATTATTAAATTTTTAACAAAAAGAAACTAATTTTAGAAAAAATTTAAAAACACTTTCAAAAATTTTTTTTCTTCCTTTAAATAAGTGTTAAAATTATTGTGTTAATAAAGTAATTTGCTTATATATTATAAATATTACATATCTATCTACAAAATTGTGTAAAATTATCTCTACAATAGCAACAACACTTTAATCACTGATCTGGTTTAATGACTGATCTGGTTGATTCCCACGACCTGTGGTCTATAGTCTGTATGGATGTGGTCTCTCTCAGTCTGTACCATAACTATCAACAGAAACCATGGGTTTTCCAGTGCTACTACACACAACTCATGTGATGTTTGTTTATACCAATGATTGTGGCCTGACAGATGAAAAACCTCACCCTTTCTAATGTCTTCCCTCACTACTGGGATTATGTTGTGGTCTTGCATAGGAACTGAATTTCCTTGAACCTTATATAGGATGTTAGCTGTTTATACAGTTAATTAAAGTTCAATTTTATCTGCACTGCTTTGTCCTTAAGAGAAGGTATGAACAGTCTGTGTCTTCAAGAGAAAAATTCAAGAAATTATCTAATGGCTGACTTTATCAGAAAAATAAAACTTTTTTCTTCAATTTTTCTACCAGGGTGGTTCCCCTCCCAACCTACCATCCTTCTCTTACTACTGTACTTTGAAAATGTTGATAATTTTGAATGACCCCTTAGTCAGGGCAGGGCCAAAGGGGGCCATGCCCCCCCCCCAAAAAAAAAATTCAGCAAAAATGAAGTACCTAGAATAGAAATAACTTTTTGTCATAAGAATTGGTCTACAGTTATCCTCGATTTCAATTGATGTGATTATTTTATAACATAATGAAGACATAACTCCTTTTTTTCCCTAACAAACAACGAATGTACTTTATAATAAACAACAGGAGGGGGTGATTGACCCAAGTGGGGATATTTGGGGGGGGGGGGGGGGGGGGGCCTGGCTATACCCCAGTGACATGTACTCTTCCTGTAGCCATTCTGTTATACCATAGGGTGGATGAATTCAGAGGTACACTACTAGGAATTGATAAAAAGATATCAAAATCAGATATCTTAATCCAATATATGGTGAGGTTACAATACTAGCTATAACTGTTTCTAAATAAATTGTAAAACAAGAATATGAATGGTTTTTAACTAATGATGTCTAAGCCTTCAGTGAACAGCTGTTGGTAATATTGCCATGTCCATGATCTAGGATGTCACATACAGTTCACACCTCTCCAGGTAATAAGTCAAACAGGTTGATATTTTGGGTGTAGTTGAAAGTGCTGAAAATTTTTAGTTCACAAGAAAAATTGAAAGCTTTCAACTTCAGATCCATGACACCTAAAAATTTGTGTATGTATATTAGAAAGTGCATGGTGGGCACTCTCTATTTAGGGTTGACCCGACCATTCTCATTGGCATAATACAAAACTAATTCATACATTGCCAAGCTTCTAGATAATAACAATCCAAAATTTTCATGTTATGTTCAGAAACCTCTACTAAAGATCTGTGTCAAATTTCTAATCCAAAGCGCTCCCCAAAAAGAAGAATAAAAATACAAAAAAAAATTCTCCTAATTCTCCATTAACATATCTTCCTTATGAGCCAAGGTACCGATTTGGAAACATTAGTGCTTGCCCGACAGAGGTTCAACTGGTATGCGTCCATGACCCATTGGGTTTTCTTTTCATTAGCTTACAAATATGAAAGTATATCAGGATGTACCAATGACACCCACTGTCATGGACAGTTTTAATTTCATTGCTGAACAGAATGGATATCTTCTTTTACAATATTGCAAAGAAACCCCCTGAACCCCTCCCAAAAGGATAATTAAATAGTTAAATAATATGGAAATGAGATAGGTGACTCCCTCATCATGCATGATAGGTGTACAAAAATATCAAGTTGTAAAGTTTGGAGGCAGTGATTTAGGGATGTAGAATTAGGCACATAATATTTAAGTGTTCATGCCTTGTTTCAATATTTCTTGGGTAGGTCTTATCTTGTGTCGGTACTTTTTGGGGAAACCCTAAATATTTTTTTATTGCAAGTATACATACATATATATATATTCTGCCCTTTCCCTTCCCCAATACAATGTTCCAACCAACTGAACCAACAGATATGCAATATAATAAGTACCATAAAATAACACATTATATAGTGTCATTTAATATCATAACAAAACTAATCATAGTCATAATATAACATAAGTGATAACATAAGTGATGGGCACCTGTGCTCTATCGTGGTCTCATGGAGTTGCATTACATTTCATTTAAACGAAAAGTAAGAGCAAGTGTGGGGGGAGGGGGGTGGGTGGGAAGAAAAAAAGGAGGAAAAAAAGCAACAAAAACTCAACAAAAAGGAAGGGGAAGAAGAAAAGAAAAAAGAAAAGGAAGAAGAATAAACAAACAAAAGAAGATAGTGTTTCATTTCACATTAACAAAATCGATTGCTAGGCGAGGTAGTGCTTCTATTGCCTCCTGCATTGGTTTGCCCCAGCAGGATACTGCATGGCTGACATAGGAAAAGGTATAGCGGCACTTTGAGCATGTAGAGGCGGTGACATTACTCTAATGCTGTTGTTGTTGTTACCATTGATGACCACAGGATTGAAAGCTACACACACAAACACATAAACAAGAAGTCATCAAACAGAATCAAAAGCCCTTACTTACATCATATCATACCATAATTGTGAAGATGACATGTATCATGAATGTATACATATTATGAGATGACCTTTATTTCCCATAAAAATTGTGCTACACTGCATAACTTCACTCCACAACCATCTCATAGGTGAAAGACAGCACATTCACCAATAGAGCCTTGCTATATCATGTCCCATTCTCTTACCTGCTAGTTGCAGCTGCTGGCCATTCGGTGTTCCTTGGTGGAGTGGTGGCAGGTGTTGTGAGAGAGTAGGAGAGTGCAGAGACTTGGCCGATACCAGGTGATCTACAGTGAGAATACAAGTACCACCAATTGATCTTAACATACATTTGCATACAAGAAATATGACTTAAATTTGAAAAAAAAAATTATTACTGAACAAGCAACTTATGTTGATGTCCATTAGTGTAACATTATGTTAAGAAAAGAAACACATAATTCAGTAATCTGATATTATAGGCAAGTTTTGAAAACAATCTATTGGCAGTATTATTTTGGTTATTGGAACACTCACCAATTTCTCCATGAGCAATATGAGAGAAATTCTCTCTCTTGATGCACCCATCGGTGGGACTGGTCAACCTTGAGTGGCTGACCATGTCAGGTGCAGTCTGCATGTGAGCATTTCCATTCACAGAACCAGTGGCTATACCGTGGGGGGCTCCCCTGTCAGAGTCATCATATGGCCTGCACATAATAACAATTGAAATAAGAAGAAACAGTAAACACTCATAACGGCTGTGGTTTCAATACTTGAAAGCAGACAATTCAGACCATTTACAATGACCACTTACAGTGGCACACAATAACATCAATCTTTTGAATACCAATAACTATTTGATACACTAATTAATCATTTTTAACCAGTGCTGATCAATGCATCATATGTATGTAGAGAAACATTAGGATTGATAAAAGTGTGGTTGTCAAGACATTAATTTTTCTTCTGCTCTATGGAGACACTACAATTGGAATTGATGGGAGCAAAGGAAGATGACTTCACAATAAGAACGTAAATACAACAAAATACAACCATG
The DNA here is from genome assembly GCA_963969325.1 of Lycopodina hypogea. NCBI lineage: Eukaryota > Metazoa > Porifera > Demospongiae > Poecilosclerida > Cladorhizidae > Lycopodina > Lycopodina hypogea. Next base: position 8,743,708 of record OZ017791.1, on the reverse strand, counting down.
GCTACCTGTTCTCAAAGCACCACATCCATAGTTCATGTCTGACATTACTACATGTGTTCAAGATACAGAGGCTCAGAATGAATAGCTAATTTGGAGACTCTAACTAGATTCTAACGTCACTGTAGATAGTGAAATACTCCAGAGTGCATCCCCAAACACCTTATAAGAATAATTCCTTCTCGTGAGATGTGTAGGGAAAGGAAGAGGGGAGGGGGTTAGAGGGAAGAGTTGACAGGTACATCTAGTAATATTTACTACTAATAGCTGATTAATTTATACACGTAAGATGACTGGTAGCATTACTACCTCATTAAGTACATATAAACATGCTCACATGCTACATATCAATCTTCCCGTACCAGGGCTTGGCTTCAACAGCGCTGGTGTACCCTGGCTCAGTGTCTAGACCAGCTGCATACGTGAAGGTCATCCCTGTGGCATAGATGACACCATCCACACGCACCAGAAATAGAGGAACTCGGTAATGACCGTCACCCACATTGTGACCCTCCCTCTCAAAGTTGGCGAGGTCAGGGACGATGGCCATAATGCTCTCTTCACACCTACAACATGAAACAATGTGTGTGCATAAAAAGTAAATTTAAATTATCCAGTTGATTATAAATTTATTGCAATGATGCACACACATACACGAACACACACACACACACCTGTACATTGTTTCAGCTTCCAAAACAGAAAACCAGACTTTCAGGTCAGGTGTAAAACTCTCCCCCGTAATTTCCAGCATTGTCAAGTCTTCGCCGACCGAGAGCTTCATACCGTCCATCACAGGAATAGGAGTGATCGGAGCAGACACAGGTCCCATACCTTCATAGAAGGTGTACTCAGCACGATCTAAATTACACATAAAAAATTTTATTTCACAGTGCAGAGTGTCATGTGGTAACGAGGAACTATACAGAGTCAAGGCATTGCAGTGGAAGTAGATAAGAGGTCCATGATCATTTAAAATGTTAAGGTAACAGATGGTGTCAGTACACTGAGCATCACACATCAGATCATGACCTAATGAGGTATAGCACAAGATGGTGGTAGAAACACTCCAGCTACACAATCAAAGATAGGTTCAGTTTTGTGCTCCATTCTGATAAAATATTAAAAATAGGCTCAGCTAGAGTAACATTCTGATAAGAGATTAAATATAGCAGCATAGTCTGAAGAAATCTATTTCAAGAGTGATTTGTTATTGGATCCATTATGATCAACAATCCTGTTAACTATTCAAAAACAATTAGGAAAGGTTTGAGACAATTAGTTAAGACCATTCTGCCATTGTGAATTAGTTTTAGTGGGTGGAGATTGGGGAGGGGTGTTCACACACACACACACACACACACACACACACACACACACACACACACACACACACACACACACACACACACACACACACACACACACGAATGCCAAATCCACACACACACGAATGCCAAATCCACACACACACGAATGCCAAATCCACACACACACACACACACACACACACACACACACACACACACACACACACACACACACACACACACACACACACACACACACACACACACACACACACACTTGATTATAACCCTCTCATCACAGCTGCCTCTTGTTAAGTGGCCAGTTGTCATAAACTGAGTTACAGCAGCTGAGTCAGCAAAACAGGCCCCATGGTCAGCTGTTTGAGTAGAGCAACTGCTGATGGTGTGTAGTGAGTGATGCAGCTTCCTGGAGACAGACAATAGGGCCTTTGTGGAGAAACAGTGGATGGCAAGGGATACCACAACATTGTAGCACAATATTGTGCTATAATATTGATTTATTATGCTGCTCATTAATTGGGACTGACTGACATGTGTATTTTCTCCTTCTGTTCCCAACCAAAACTTTGATTACATTACAACAACAGGTGCTAAGGTCTTCCCCCCCCCCCCATTTTTATTTTTATTTCTTTTAACATTTTTTTGTTTCTTTTGTTTCTTTTGTTTCTTTTGTTTCTTTTGTTTCTTTTGTTTTTTTTTGTTTCTTTTTCAAGTTTTTTTTTTAATAAATAACTATATTCAGCTGGAGTTGTGGCAAAACATTGCTATGACTAGCTGATCATCATTCCATAACATACACCTACACAACCACTGATTGATTGAGTGAACTATTACAGACCAGGGGTATGTATGTATATCTCCATAATAAACTACTCACTATTCTGATATATTGAGGTTCTGTTTGTCTGTCTGTCCATCTGCCTGCCTGCCTGGGTAGCATATGCAACATGGACCACTTACAGATGCACTAGATTTCTCAGAAATGTTTGTTTATGAAATTAGTCAGCCCACCCATTTGGGACAAAATAATTTTGATGGAGACATTAAGTGCTTTCTATTTCAGTTGGTGCACCCCCTCCCCTCCTAAGTGATACCCCACTTCACAAAGGGGTTGCTGACAATCTCACACTACTACTAGCCAGTTGGTCAAACATGGGGGAATACTCTCCCATGACCACCAGGCACTGCCAGACTAACTAAAACAATGGTACTTCAAACTCTGTAGCACTGACAAGACCACTACCACAGCTTTACACTTAAAACAACTGAAGACTGACAATACCAACTCTCTGTCAATATACACAACAGCCATCAGCTACCTGGTGTACCACTGGACTGACACTCGGGACCATTTATTGACCTCATACATGTATATATGTATGCATATATATATATATATATATATAGTTGTGGTGTTGGACAAACCTGTGCTAATGATGGTCCAGGCAGCTCCATCATTGATCATCTCCCTGTTAGTCTCCGTGGGACAAGGGGTGGCCTGAAACTGAATGATCCGATCCTGAGAGAGACACAGATACATCCTCTCTGTGTCCTTCATGTAGAACGCAACCTGGACCAGAGAGAGAGGAGGGGGAGGGAGATTTATAATTAGAGTAATCAAGATTGATAACTAGTCCTTCCCAGTCTACCAGGGTAACCAATTGAACCAATGATGATGAAATTAGTGTGTTAACCAATTGGAAATGATTTGTAACTTGGATATTGACCACAAATACCTAACTATCTGGTCATATTACATCAGTTTGCAACTCAAGAGAATGTATTCCAGGAAAGTATAGTAAATTATTCAGCAAGAGAAGTGGCCATTTTAACCAACCCCTCTTACTATTGACCTCTAGCCCTCCCTCTCCCTCTCATGCTCTATAATTTGGCCTCTAACTAAGTCAGTCTCTTCAGGATGATTACAGCTCCGTGCTTCCTTCCAAATAGCTAAAACCTGCATTACGATTACATGCACCTATCAACTGAATGCAGCTTGACTTGCATAGTATCACAGCATGCACTCCTATCCATGACCATTCCGCAAGCATGTACTTCAGTTCATGGCCATCCAAAATTTGAGAATATTATTTGATTGATCGAAGTTTCATCCAGGATGAGTTAGCTCACCTGGGAGCTCCAACAGGACCAGCACACAAACAAACCAGGAGGACCAGGCACATGGAACAGTGTTAGGTAGGTCTCACCTTCCCTAATGTTGTTATTACTGGACAAGTGACCAAAGTCTACAGTCAATTAGCATCATAAGTGTGTGAGTGTGTGTGTGTGTGAGTGTGTGTGTGAGTGTGTGTGTGAGTGTGTGTGTGTGTGAGTGTGTGTGTGTGAGTGTGTGTGTGTGTGTGTGAGTGTGTGAGTGAGTGAGTGAGTGAGTGAGTGAGTGAGTGAGTGTGTGTGTGTGTGTGTGTGTGTGTGTGTGTGTGTGTGTGTGTGTGTGTGTGTGTGTGTGTGTGTGTGTGTGTGTGTGTAAGAGTGGATATTATTAGGGTAATCCCCTACAGCTTCTGTATAGTGGGAGGAGCAGTTTAATTAGTCCTGATAGATGAAAACCTGTTAATAACAGAGACAATACATGTTGTACCAGCTGGTGTATAAGCAGTTACTTATATCACTACACCTTTTTTTGTGCATGTTTCACCCTTTACCACTTTCCCAACTGCCATGATTATTGAAGTTAGCTAGGGTAACAACACATGCCAACCCTTTACCGATTACTTTACAAGTTGTGTGTTTTTTTTTACAATATTTATACCTCAAATATTAAATCTTATCAAGGATAAAAATTTTTTTTTTAAGTTTAACCCTTTACCATATCAATTGAAAGTCCTTTATTTACCCCTTTACCTTATGAAGCTGTGAAACTGGATCATCAGCATCCACAATGACTGTTTGCTTGTCCACTTTCCTGATAACCAAACGTGGCAGGGCCATCCCTGACTCAGAGCACACCAGCTTGATGGTGGAGCCATACTGGATGTAGCCATCTCGCACCGTAAACTCCTCACTTTCATCTTCACACTCGTCCACTACAAGTCATTAAGCCGCACACATCATTTACAACACCCATCACACAGCAGCATTTTACACACTGTACCCACCCATTCAACCACCAAACAAATAGGAGCATGATTTGATGACCTTTACCTATTTATTATCTGTCCTTTTTTTTCCCCCCCCCTCCCAAAGTAGCTGACACAGCATGCCTTGAACAGGTGTCTACATGTGTCATACCTTCACCAAATATCAATACCCATCCACCAACTTAAAGGGGGAAAAAGAGCAATGAGAACCAACTTGAAGTGGAACGTCTTTTATTCAACTAAATTTTCTTTTCATATTTCCCTTTAAGGAAATCTGAAATTAACATCATGTAAGTTATTCGCTTTACTCAAATAATATTGTTCATTAAACTATACCAAGAAAGGCACTCCTGAATACTTCAACATAAAAATTTGTTGTGTACTTCTTAAGGGGGAAGGGGCGGGGATAAACACAAGCTAAAGATTTCAAAGAAAAATAATAGAGTTTGAATATCTGGTACATTTTATTAACATCTCACAGATATGTGCTCTCTTAAAATTTTCTCAAAAAGTTAACAGTTTGTACCATTTCTCTTTCAATATTTCAACAACTTGCATGGTTTCTAAAATACAATTTTTAATTAATTTTTAAAGAAATAATTTAATTTATTTAATTACAGTTTATATTTTATTCATTGTTTTAGCACTCAGCACATACATATATGCATACACGCAGCAGCTTATAGTCTCACATTAAGCTTTTCATCATGCAACTAATGTCACTAAATCGACTTGTATCCTTGACGTACCCAGATGAACAGTAAATGATCCCCACTGCTGACTGCTGGCCAGGAAATTCTCTCCCTCCACATGGAGATATCGAGTGCTCACTGTTTGGGAGCGCAGTCGGTTGAACAAAGCCACTTTAGAACCCGAAGGAATACACACTGCAAGTCAATGAATATTAACATTAAAAGAATAATACTATGATATTTCATAATTTTATATCAATAATTATTGAATAATGTCCAGCTGTTTATGTCCAGCTGTTTCATAATCAATTCCAAGATCATGTAGAGATGGCAAAGTTTAAAGTTCAGCATTCCTAATAAAGCCCACCATAAGCTCCAGAAAGAAATCAAGCGTTTAAACTGCTGAACAAAAGAGAATACACAACAAGCATCATTTGTTGCCTAGCGATATTCATGTTGTTTGTGGTTGCTATGTATGTTAATTATAACAATCATGAGATGTGTATACGTGCGAACTGTAGCTCTCTAGATTGGCATGCTCACATTCAGGGTTTTTTAGGGACTGCTTCTTCTTGGAAGGCTTGGAAATGACCTTTATCCTCTTGGAAAGAAAAGTACCAGAGTCACGTCCATCTCCGAAGAATACCTGCAGACAAACAGACAACAATTCACAGATAAATGTAATGGAATATTTAAATTTCAGGATAACATAATAATCTGAAAATAAAAAATATTCCAAGAGATGCCACATCACATTATATAGGAAAAGATCATCAAGGTAATAACCACTTTATGGTTAGAATGTACATGCAATAGAACAAGTGTACACATGATTACTAAACAAAACCAGAATAGCAACAACAACAATAAACACCTTGCATGCCAACAACAATAAACACCTTGCATGCCAACAACAACAATAAACACCTTGCATGCCAACTGGAAATGCTTCCTCTTGTCGTGGTCTGAGATATAGAGTGTCTTGGCAGCGCAAAAGTTCTTCTCGTCCAGTGAGAGCTGTTGCATCTCCTGATCGCTGTTGCCGATCCCAATAAATGCCGTCGGCCGCACTGACGCACCTACAAAGACAAAGGTCAATAAATAAAATATAAACAACACTTTATATGCATGAAAGTCAACCGTTAGTTGGTAAAGTATCAGTAGATAAAAGTATCAGTAGATAAAAGTATCAGTAGATAAAAGTATCAGTAGATAAAAGTATCAGTAGATAAAAGTATCAGTAGATAAAAGTATCAGTAGATAAAAGTATCAGTAGATAAAAGTTATCAGATAGCTTATTGTCAATTGGTAAGTTTGCTTCAGAATTGAAATTTCTTCACTGGCCAGTACTATGGCTAGGACGTAGAGGAATTTTGAACTCGCAGTGGTGCCAGTCCCTGGAATGCTATAACTATAGTATCAGATTATTACTTCAGTACTATCATGGTTAAACTTTTGTAAGATGTTTTACATTTGATCAACTTGCTGGTTTATGCCTCCAGGTTAGAAAGATAAGCCTACATTTGAGAAGGTGTTATTAGTACCTGGAAAGGAGTAAATTAAACTTTAATCAACAAAGGCACATATCAAAACCGCCATTGCTCTGGGTTTAATTTGAGTGTTTCTTATGAGTTGCCAATATCTCTGATCATTGAATTACTTGTACTAATTAGTATTGAACTCTTATCATCGTGCAATCCACCTCATATTCTTTACCAGATTAAATACAAATTGATCAAATTATTTTATCTATTCCGATATGAGTATATGTCTATTACTTCTGAATATATAATGAGTATTAAACAAAAAAAAAAGAGCAAATTTCTAGTGATAAATTTATCATTGTACATTATAACTTGTTTGTATTTGCAAGGAGTCAATTTGTAAGCTACATCTTATATATATTCATTTTGTATGTACTGGTCCATGAAGAAATTTCATTTCTGGATCCAACTTACCAATTGAGACTTTACCTACTGATACTCTAAAGTTCATATTCCCTGCAAATGCAAACAAGTTAGAATGTTCAATGATAAATTTTATCACTAGAATTTTTTTTCCCGTTTCTTTGCTTAGTACTCGATATATATCCAGAAGTAATAGACATATAGTCATATCGAAATAGATGAAAATAATTTGATCGATTTGTATTTAATCTGGTAAAGTATATGAGGTGGATTGCACTATGATAAGAGTTCAATACTAATTAGTATAAGTAATTCTATGATAAGAGATATTGGCAACTAGTAAGATACACTCAAATTAAGCCCAATGCAATGGCGGTTTTGATATGTGCCTTTGTTGATTAAAGTTTAATTTACTCCATTCCAGGTACAAATAACACCTCAAATGTAGGCTTATCTTTCTAACCTGGAGGCATAATCCAGCAAGTTGATCAAATGTAAAACATCCTACAAAAGTTTAACCATGATAGTACTGAAGTAATAATCTGATACTATAGTTATAGCATTCCATGGACTGTGGCACCACTGGGGGTTCAGAATTCCTCCACAACGACAGCAGCAAGATTAAGGTTAAGTTGATCACTCATGTGGAGTGTGTTTTGGTAAATGTCAAGCATGCATTTGAGTGGGAGTGTTTTAAGCATAAGAACTCCAGATCACAACAGGGATAAATTTCATTGACTTTTGTGTTAAAATTGAATTTTAATTATCTCTAAGAGAGCTATGATTCATGTTGATAGCGAATGTCATGTAACAATCAAAGGCCAACACTTGAGGGACATCAGAGATAAACCAGCACTTGAAAATAGCTATTAAGATTAACATGCTCTAATAATTGGCACAAGAAAGATTGTTTTAAAATGTAAATTAATTGCTTCAAAATAAAAATTTACTGTTTTAGAATGCAAAATTATTGTTTTAGAAGGCAAAATTACTGTTTTAAAATGTAAATTTACTGTTATAAAATATAAATTTACTGTTTTATATTAGTTATTGCTAAATTAGAGGCAAGGTTTACTGCATATTTCATGCAATATTGCAGAATCATATGACCACTCATAAGAAGTGAAGCTTCTTAACTTAAACAACTCTCTCTGTCAAATTTTTGTAAAGATTACTAACACTAAAGAAACATCTGCACCACACAAATAATGGAAACGTCTTCTTCTTATTGGGAGTCCACTAAACTTAACGTTATCAACTGTTTAAAAATTTTTATGTCTTCATTTCCCATTATGCCTGTGGTTCCCAAGGGAATATCTGTAATGACACTTATTGAGAACCATTCTCCACTGTAAGTTCAACCAGTCGCCATCTACTCTGATCACATCCTCTGATCTGATCCTCAAGCCAATCCCTAGATTTGGGCAGAAGTCAACTTCGCTGAGAGGTCGAACAGTTGTAGTGATGCTACACCAAAAAAAAATTTTTTTTTGTGTGTGAAGGACCTTACCGGCTTTCAGTGTTGCAGTGTTGACAGGCCTTGAGACTAAGGGAAGTAACTAGGGAACCAGATTTGTATTTTTGAATTAAACAGTTCTTATAAAATCACAAAAAGTAACTGATTACAATCTGAAATTGATGGCCATCGTAAATATTTGATTTGAGTAATTGTATAGAATTGATTACGACTATTTACCCAGAACAGAATAGGAATAGATAACAATCGTGTCTTCAGTAACTACTACTGCACCTTTGCCTTCACTCTTGGTTTTCTCCAGCTCTTTCCTCTTGTCTTCCCAGCCAGCACCAATCAGGTAAAGTGTAGGAGGGGGACAGAAGAACCTGCACAACAACAAGAACAACAACAAACAACAATATATATTTTAAAAAGTATATGTAAAAATTTTTTTTTTAAATTAGTATGCAGTAATTATCTCAGATAAGTATTAGAGACATAATTGTAGGATAAAGGTACTGGATACTAATATTAATGAGAACCTTCCGTGAAATAACAAGGTTTAATTAATGGGCCATGGTTACTATGGAAACTAGAGTCATTGACTTTAGCATGAGGAAGCCTCGGCCAACAGTGTATCTGTTCCAACATGTCTGCGAATCTGACATACCTATAAATTAATTAGACTGATGTGTGCATATTTCTATATGGGCACCAATTTGCAGATAGGCTGCCAGTCAGCAAATTGGAAGATTGGACCCAACACCGAAAACAAGTCGTCTTACCACATCCTCACAAATTTACCATACTCAAACCATACCCACATTTGCAAAAATAAAAAATCTTAACACCTGTGCAATACTAACCTATTTTGACTACAACAAACAAAATAATTGTGAAAAAAGACTAATATATCAAACACTTGTGCATAAAATCTACTTCACATTCAAATATGGGAGAAGTTAACATGTATACATATATAATTATACATACATATACATTATGTACAATTATGTATCTACATTCTGAGTGTATGTACTCATAGCTCCACCTTTTCTCATTTCCATACGACTTCTGTGCCACTTTGGCGTGGATGAGCACCACAGTGCAGTTCTTACGGTACTTGAGATATTTTCGCATGGCCTCTTTGGTGAGCTTGTTGGTCTTCAGCTCATACTTGTCCAGAGCACTTGGCTGTGTGGTGGTGAAGGTGGTGGTGGGTGCTGGAACACTGCATGGACACACACCAAGGAGGTGAATATTCCTTAAGATAGGTAATTGCTAGACATGAAATCGAAGAAATGCTATTTTATTGCATATTGATTACATATAGTTACCACATACGAATCCACACAAAGTTTGTGGTCTTGTATGGCATGCAAACATGGCAGTACATGAAAATTAATTACATAACAATATGTAATCATACCAATCAGCGTACAGTGTGGCATGCAGCAGCTAAAATGCACTGTCACAGAATGTTCCTCAGGCATAGGGGGTCATGCATAGACCTCTAATAGAGCAGCAGAGGGTTAATGTAGTGGGAATCAGGAGTTAATTACATCGACAGCAGAGAGCTCATCAAGATGGAGGAGGTGAGTTAAGAATCCACTGTTCACTTGTCTTTGATTTAATTAGGAAATTGAAGGTTAAAGGTCAGCAGTTAAAGTGTGTGTCATGAACAGCCACAAGCAGCTGCATGTTTGACGATGACTAAGTGTCCCTGGAATCTTACTTTAGTTCAACATTCATTTAGTTCGTGTGTACGCTATAGCAATGAAATGGGCAATCCCCCACAGAAAAATGATCCCTACATATTACATGAAGTAAACTGAACAAGCTTGTTACTGAAGGATGCCAAAGGCCAACCGAAAATCTGCCTGTAGGGTGGGTTGTTATTGTTTTGCTAGTAGACTTAATATATATATTCCATTGAGGAATCACTGGTAGGTTATATTCTCAGCTATAAATCCACATCTCTTACCGAGGAGGAAGTGCCTTTATTTCCTAGGATATGTATTGAAGTCTCAGGATGATGACCTCAGAATAATATTTACAGGATCTTACAATGACTAACACAATTAGAACTTCCAGGCAACACAATTACCACTTCCTGTATCACAGTAATATGTCTCACAGGGAATTCCCTGTTCCCCCACTATCATCATCATTTTCAGCCTTAATTATCAAAGGTCAAGTAGGGTAATGTGACACAGGATGCCACACCCCCTCCATACACGCTGTATGGACAGACACTTACATCACAGAATACCATAGATCAATGCTCACTCAGGAAGCACCACAGAGAAAGATCAAATATACCTTGCTTGACAACAACTTCGATATCACGGATTTATGGAGAACTCAGAATTCTTCAAACAATTCTCAAGGCATGAGATTCTTGAAATCTAAGCTATTTATGCTCCCACAGACAATTACCTACCTAGGGTCAGGTGATAGCATGGGTAACAATTATCTTGGATCATGTGATACACCACACATTATTTTAGGTGGGTGTGGTTTCCCACATATGGCTGAGATAGGTTTATAGGGTGTACACATGTTTATTGAATGATAGTTGAAGATCAACATTCTAAAAATGATCTGTTCCAACCTATCTGTGAAACAGACGCATCTGCGAATTGATTTTATTGATCCATATATAAAAGAAAAATTTATATATCATATCAAATTGAAAGACTACATCTGATTGACTTGCGTGAAAAATAATGAAGCAAAGCTGAACCCACACATACCACAGGTTAGATGATCCTTTACCAATTCAAATTAGATGCACAATCACTTGTTGGTTAATACAATGCACATAATTTAAATTGGTAGTAAAGGGTCATCAAATTGTGGTCAACATAAGTAGCGTTTGTTTCCCATATATATATATATATACCCACCCCCACACAGGTCAATCAAATATATCTATTGATTTTTAACGGGGGGGGGGGGGGGGGGGGGGGAGAAAAGGAAAAGAAAAAAGCTTAGTTTTAAAACCTACTTTAAATTTTTTTTTTTTTTTTTTTTTTTAATGAACAGATTTAAAGCCAAATCTTTGGCAAGAGTGGTCACTGCAGAATCTGCCCTCAGAACTTTAGTGCTATTACTTTCATAGTATTCAAGTTGTTCTTACATGGCTAAATAATATCTTTTCCCCCTCCATTTCTAAGATAAATAATTTAATGATGAGATAAAATAAAGACTGAATACACACATATATAAACAAAAATGATTAAAAGTGTTCAACCTATCCCATTTTAATTATGAAAATCATGTTGACGATATGGACAAGACTTGCCATAACACGGCAAATACTTACGACAATAACAGTCTTCCTAAAACTGACTTAGTGGAGAGGTAGCAGAGCACTAGTGAAATCAGCTGAGCTCACCATATTTGCCTGCAGCTAAAGCTGTTAACATTAGTTCTAGCTGAAATAATAAGCTTTGAAGTTTAGACTTTTCCCGCATTCCTCGTCATTTCTGGAATAATTTCTGGAATGGGTACCATTTACATTGCCAATCTGCAGCTTGGACAGAATACAGATGTGCTCCAGAAGAGCAATCCTGGCATATCATGACACTACCCCTACAAATTCACCACACTCTTATCAGCACATGCATGCACACACGCATACACACACACACACAAAACAAGCTGTTCACGCTTAAATGATTAGCTAAATACATTCTTCAGATGCATAACTGTGTTCTGTTCAATCTGCAGATGAACAATCTTATCTAAAGAAGGTGCCTATTTTGGAAATTTGGTCAAGTCAACTAGCGGAGGTGTTAGATTCACAAGAAAGATAAAACATTCAAATAAAAGAACTAACACACATAATTTTAATAATAATACTTGAACAAAATTATAATTAAAAAAAAGAATAAAAAACTTATTTAGACCAAAGTTCCGGCAATAGACCCAACACCTACAGTCAAATTATCTATCCTAGTATCCATGCGCCGAAGCCATCAACACCAAATCACAATGCAGACCATCACCTTGGCTTCAGTGGTCAGGTGACAATCAGGGACACTTCCTCTGGACCTCAACTCCATGAGTACAATGATAAAAGGGAACATCAAATAAACCTCTCTACAGTGCAACATTAATAGACTTTTTAGTGCTGATAAAGGACACACAATGGTCTCTTGGCACCAGATCTGAAATAAGATTCTGAACATCACAGCAACTACAGAGCCGGTGGTGGCAGTAATTAATCTCTACACAATTAGAGTTTGATTCATGTGGGAAAAATCCAAAGCATTAACCTGGTCTGCCATGCCACTGACTACTCAGTACAATATATTTATACACATCCGGAAGGACAAGTAACATACAGACTATAGCTATTGATCACATGGAGTCCTTATATGGAAAAGTGATTGAGTAGATTTAAAGAAATTAGTGGAGATCTATTAACTAACTGAGACATTTGGCGTTGCCAGGGACTACTCTATTTTATGAAAACAGATGAACAGGTCTGGCACATTGGCACTCCATGTAATCTTAAATTAGATTAAAATTGATGGTACATAGTCACTCTGAGAAGTATTAAGTTGTTTTACTCAAATGCCTCCTGGTCGCTTATATCAATGTGGTTGTGTTTTCTCCTATTGAATTGACAAAGAGCAGACTCTAAACATGCATAATTGCAGTCCCTTATATGCCAAATTGAATCCTATAGAAACCTATTAGATTGATCACAGGGAATATGTTTCAACACAAAATGAATTAGAGTCCTATTGTATGGACATCACAACAAATGTACACTGTATGAAGTGTCCATTTGAAACGAATCTATCTTTGTCACCATTGATTTTTGATAACATTGATGATGAATGACACCTATCCTTTAAACACTTCCGGAGGACCCCAGTCACTCCTGTACACAAAATTGTACCTTAATTGGCACAGCCATTTGGCTAACCATAGAGGCCATACTTAAGCATGAAGAAAACAAAGTGGCATTAGTGTAGTGCAGATATTTATGGTTGAATGCTTGTTTTTCTTTCCCCCTTCCCCTAATCCATAAGAACAGCTGTTGTGCCCACATGGTGTGGAGCAAACTATCGAATTTCATCGTAATTATCGACTCATTGACAATCCTGTAGTTGTGGTAGAAATTCAATGAGTTAAATAGTTCACCTAAAAATTCCAACTATAAATAGATTAGTAGTTCACATGTTAATTAGAAGAGGAAAAAAAGAAGTTAATTTTAGTGGGTAAGGAATTTCAGTGGCAAGAAACCCCTGTATCATTCCAAAATCAACTATATGAAACATTTGCTTTATAATGTCATGCATCAATTAAGATTATCTTATGTAATTTTTTTTTTTGATTAAGCAAAAAAAAAAAAATATATATATAACTACTTCTGCATGACTAAATAATAATTTTTTTAAAATAAATAAATGAATGAATTAATAGAAAATGCTGCTGCTACTGCTGCTACTGCTGCTCACGTTTGTTGCAAGGTGATGTTCGTGGTGGGAGCAAGGATGTGCAGGCGTTGGTATGGAGAGGCAAGAAGAGCCTGAGAGATGTCCGGCGGGTAAAATCCTAAAAACAACAACAACCAACAGGAAGACCAGGTGAAAGTCATGGGCACAATAATATAACATTACATTACACTATCGGCATGGATACTCAGCTTTGCACAGATAACAGAGCATTCTTTTTGGAAAAAGAAGTCATAAAAGTTAGTGTTCTATGCACTTAAGCCCAGTGTGTGTGTGTGTCCCTACAGAAGTATCTGCAATGACTAAGGAGATGGTTCATCATGCAGTTCTTAGACAGATATCCCCATTGGCGCAGAGAGCATTCCCTGAAGTTTCCTCCACCTTATGGTACCACAGTTTAAGCACACATTAAACATTGTAGCAACATAGTAATAGACAGTCTTCACTGAAGCATGCTCAGGTGTGCAATTAAACAGAACATGGTGCCATCATCAATTGGTTTGCCTGGTAGCCTCATCCTGGTGAAGAGCCTGACACCATCTGCCTGTTGTCCCTGTAGACAGAGAGGCTATAAACAGACACCTGGCTATGGTCAGGACTTTCTTCCTGTTGTTTGACAGAAAGCTTGACAGATGGGACTTGTAGACTCGACTGATGCTAGTTGTTTTTTTGGTTTTCTGCTTCCATGGATTTCATTGTTTGCTGTTATGTTGTTTTATTTTTAGTTTGTTATTATTTATTGTTGACGTTACCGCCTTTGGTCCACCACAGGCTGGTAGTGGTACTGTGTTCTGTAGCAGTTCTTTACAGAACTTGATGCTATCCATCTACAGATGGTTATAGTAGTGCCAACTTAAATGCATCAATGTGTACGGCATTTTGCACAACCAACTGAAATAAAATTACACCAATCCATAAGTTCAAGATAAATAACTATTTATTGAGAGTTGATGGATCAAATGTCGATCATATCAATTAATTGTTTGCTGTTGCTTTTTTAATTAACAGCTTACAACTTGGGGAATTCAATTTACAGTTGTAAGTTACTTACAAATCTTCACCTTCACCAGATCTCTAAGAGGATCATGCCCATTAAAATTTTACTCATCTAAAATATCCAAAACTAGCATGGGATCCGTAGAACTCCAAGGTCAAATTAGTCCTTGAAATATCCATGGTGCTGCCTGGATTGGCCCCAGATGGGATCAGATTAGCCTCACATGGACTAACTCTATTCATCACACTTCAAACGCTTTTGACCTGGCCAATCTCTTGCCATACTTAATTAAGTATCAAAGACACAAGGCAATGAAATACTTTAATTGTACCAATTTTAACAAAAATTATAAAATATCTACATCATAGCAATAAATTAAAGTTTGCACACATCAGCTCTATCTTGCATTTACTCGCAACCAAGTCTTATACTTACAAGTTCTTGAAGAAAGAAGAAGTCTGAATAATAATGCATGTGATATTGTCACTTCAGAATTTAAGCTATGGAACCTAAAATGTACGATAAAACATATCTCTCACTGCTAGCATTATATTAATTGGAAACAGTCATCCAAAAAAACATAGGGAGAAACTCTCTGCAAGGCTTTTCACTCGTACATACGTACATAGGGTACACGGGTTCATACCCCAGTATTGTCAATAGTAGAGCTAACCATTTGCTCTCTAGCATGGATAGAAAAGATGGACTACAGAGAAACATGTGACATAATGCATTGCACCAGTTACAACCTTTACCATGTCATGCTTGTTGGTATTGGAATGAGCTATCCACAAACACAAACATTGCTGCGTTTTCTCGGTGCACCACTGGGAATGCTTGGGGAAAAAAAATTTTTTCTAATTCTTTTTTTTCATAATGAGCCAACTAGCTCAATGCTATGTCTAAAATAGATTTACACAGTTTCAGATTCAAATCAGGATTACAATAATTGGTGCATTAATTTTGAGAAATGATCCAGTCAAGTCAACAAGCCAGAGGGACACATACAATACACTCCATTGTATATAGAAATATTAGCAAGAAAAAAAGGTAATTATTCTCAAGTTTACCACTGCACTACTACTACTACTGTAGCATTCACAATATAAATTGTCAATCTGATGATATTACATCATAGCAACAGTAATTATAATCGAAATTCCCCCCGCACTCCACCACAATTATGATAGTCTGCATGGGGAAAATGTAACCAAGTGAATAATTTCCTGTAGCTCATTAAGTTCTGGACAATCTCCCCAGTCAGTAATGGCCTACAAGCAGGTCCATACACAATATGTCTATTTCTAAACCACAGGAAGCTAAGATCAAAGTTCACTATATTTATATACCGTCACAGAATTTAATTACTCCTGACTTTGAACTTTAAAAAATGCATATATTACTAATAATAAAGGGTGGAGTGCTCTTCAAAGGGATATGTGAATAATTGTTGGTTGTTATTAGGTTGCTATGGTTACTGGAATGTTCCATTTCCATACATATATTGGGCTACAGAGCAATTAGGAGCAACACAATGCCGAAGAGAAATTTGACAGTTCATCTTTGCACAGAAAAAAATATTGTCTTGTGCTGATCATTTTAAAGGCAGTAATTGCATAATCATTACATGAGAATTTTCCAAGCCAATACCAGGTGACTCTAGTTGGAGACACAGGGACTATCAGCAATCTTGCAAACATCACAAACCAACCCAGCCATGGATAATGAGTGAGTTTCTTACAAGTATTAATCAAAACCTTGGAACAGTCCAAGATTCCAGCGATAACTCTGGCATGTCCCACTGATAAAATTCAATACCCGAATTAATAAACGCTTATCGAATAACCAATCCAAGTGTTCCCTTCAAATGTTTCAGTTGATGTATTCTATTCTGCAGCTTTGGGGGGGGGGGGGGGGGGAAGACTTGTGTCTGTGCCTGCAGCAATATCCTGTTGCACTCCAATTGATAGCAATTAACTTTTAACAAGCCAGAATTGTGGCGTGTTGGATAATTAGATGATGAAAAAAACACAGCATCCCTGATAGAATAACATTCCTGGCTGGAGGCTGGATGCTGGATGCTCCTATCCGGATGCTAAGCCGAGATGTCTTCAAAGACATACACATACAAGTGTGCAGTATGGATGAAAGGGCACACACTGTGTTGAACCACAAACATCCTGGGAGTGTGGTACCGAATACCAACCCTGGTTGTGGTTTTATGCTTGTTTGTGGTTTCAAATTGCAGAAACCCAATACGGTTGTTCACTTAACAAGCAGTTAGAGACAGTTCTTCATTAATTACAAATTGTAATATCAGTTGAGAATGAACTTCACTTAATCTTGTCAGATCAAAGGTTAGAGATGTCTTAGGCATTATGGACACCTTGGTCCTTCGAAAAATAATATCTCCAACTTGGACTATAGTAACTTTTATAATTAGTAACAATTTGACATTTCAAAAAGAATGCTGGATTATATCAATAGATGTTACTTGGTTCACACACAGGAAAGCCATAATTAAAAATTTTTTTTAATTTTTTTAATATGGTTCAATGCTTGCAGAGAGAAGATGTAGCCAATGACCCATGGTGGTCAGTTAGAACCACAGATAAGGCATTGGTTAGGAGAGAGAACTGGTTTCAGCTCATCCATTAACTCATATGTACCTTCGGGTTTGCTAACGAACCAAACTAACCACCAATGAAAAAAATGTCTTCCTTGAAGGCCTTTGAGGTGTGATTTAATGTCGGTTACAACTTATCCAGAATATATAGAACATCAGAATAACACACAATTTTATTGCCAAATAAGAGACACTAATTAAGTATCACCAAGTCAATAAAGGAATACCCATCTGAGCACAACAAACCTTTTCATAATCAATTTTACTAATGTTGACGTATGTATCTACTCTTAGCCTAAACGCAGACAACCATCATCTCATCGTTAGGACTGAAAACAAACAATAATAGGGTTAGTTTGAAATAGGATCAGCGTAAACCATCAAGGTTGAATTAATTTCAGAATGCAGTAATTTAGAAAGACAAACTGAATACATTCACAGTGTAAGTGAAGTAAAAAAAGAGATATTGCCAGGCACCATAAATACACTACTAATACACTACTAATACACTAATTGCTGTATGTTAAAATCGTTTCTTACATAAATGCCTGAAAACGACTGTAAATTTAATTAAACAGATAATCACATTAACAATTGCATCAACAACTGGATCAACAACATCAATAACTATACAATCAGTGACTTGATAAAAAGATCTTAATGTTACTTCAATCAGCAGAGCCAACTGAACAGTGATGTATTCATGTATAGAGAAAAAATATATGTTCATCCGTATTAATAATATTAAAATGTGAGAAATTTCATTAAAAAAAAAAAAAACTATTCTAGTTATGATCACACTCATCCCAGAACACATACTTATACAAGCCTACATCTCAATCACTTTTGATCGGCACAAAAACCACACAAAATATTAATGGAGCACACAGACTATGGCTTAAGGTAGATACAACATACTCTCCCACACTAATCAGATTATCAGCTTGCTAGACGAATACCATAACATTAGCTAGAGACAGATATCTTCACCAGCTATCACTTAATTGGAAGTTTCCATTTACAGATACAAATAACAATATTAATTCAATAATATTTGCAGAACAGGTCATTATACTGAGGATGTGCCCAGGAAAGCATTTCTTCCCACACAGCCTAATTGGCCACTGAAAGTATTCCCACGATAAAACCTTTGTGAGACATGTATCGAAGCATTCCTTCCCACTATCAACAGGCTACATGACTCGCCAATTCTTTAACACTTGATCACTCACCAGGTACAAGGTCAGTAAATTCCTTAGTGGGATTCACCATAGCTATTAACACTACACTATGTACTAGATATTGAGTGACCCAGAGAACAACACAAGATTCTAGCTGTAGTTTCCCACCATGAAAACATTCAAGTGTGGGAATTAGTGGTTGACAATTTCACATGAGGTGGTTCCCATGGTGCTATTAGTGGGCAGTGGCAAAATTGGCTCCAGCCTGACATGGTGGGTTTTGTGTTCACTTTCGTGGTATTGTGTTCATAGTAATCTAATTATTGGGGTCAATATGATGTTTTTGTGAAAGCTCTCCAATCTTCATGGTTTAGTTAGGAGGCTGAAGAAATGGGATTCAGTCCAAACTCTTTACACCATGGCATGGATTGGTGAGAAATATTGGTGGGAGGATCTGATATAAACAAAAGTGTATAGCAGATTATTAGCACATATTTGCAGCCCTAACAATTGTAGCTTCAGGATATTAACTTAGAATCCTTTAAGTTATTGTAATGCAATTTCTGTTTTGCCCAATAATCTATTTAGAAATGAAAATGCCTCACCCACCCACCTCGATATTCTCTTTGAGAAGGGATATCCAAAAGAAGGGGATCAGTGGTTGAGGTACCACCTCTCAGACAATTTAAAAATAATAAATACAATCTAAAATAATAATGATGTTAAAAAATATTGAGACGTTTCAACTACAGTTCAGAGGTGGACTGGAAGTAAAGAAAGCACCCCCAACAACCCAACTGACCACATAACTCCTGTATTTGAAAAACATACAGACCAAATTAAACTGGAAGGTTTAAAAAAGAATGAAATAGCAACCCCAATATTATAAGGGCAACATCAAATCAGCTAGCTCAAAGTTGCAACAAATCCCAGTAAACAACAGTGTCCTAGAACTATAGAAGATGCAGCTCGGCTATAGCAAGCTAGAGCTGCATGGCTACATTTAGTTCCACATAGCGCAATGTGGCTATCAGAATTGGCAACAAGTTCCTAAATGAAGTAACTTAAACACCAAGCAAGCTCCCACCTCCATTGTATTGTGAGTGAGAATCTGACTGTCTGTGGACACTGAGTGCGCCTCTAACATACATTGCCATGGCACAAACAAGAACAAGTTAAGTATTTCTTACTGTAGACACTCAATCCTTAGTATAAAGAAATAAGTAATCCAATCCACAAACTTAGACCACACAGTTAGGCTAAAAAAGGAGATCTCGATAGTTATATTGATGCAAGTACAGACAATTTCTTCAACAAGAAACAAATCAAGGTTCTCATGTTACCACATTTAGGACACATCTATTAAGTGTCGCCATTTCTGACAATTTAGTGACTGATATCAAAGCAGTTTATTTGTACCAGCAGAATCGTAAGAAAGGAACTGTTTGTTTTGAATTAACATGTCGAACTAAGTAAGTGGCCCCTCAGATAATGATTTCTTCTGCATATACAATTTTTGTGGAAATTTGTTAATTTGGTCTACTAAAGTTTAATGGATACTCTCTGCCTCTTCCTTGGCCAAAGTTGGTTATGTGATTTCCATTGTTGTTACCATGTATCTGCTGTTTAGTCTATCAGTCTCTTGGGTACATTGTGTGCATCAGAGCACTTGCTTGCATTTTATATGAGTAAGAGATGTGTTTTTTAAAGGGCCTCACTAACACTATCTCCTGCTGGGGTGATAAGTATGTAGCTATGTGTAAAATTGATTCTATTCATGACTAAACCATTAATTCCTTTCAGCCTTCCTCAGTTCAGATGAAGCCCAGGTGTCTACAGTGCTGTGTTGCTATGCAGCTGGGTTGTGATGAAACTGAGGCGTCAAAGTGTGCTTAGTTGTGATGCAGATGCTTTGCGATAATGGGGGGAGGAAAGGGGAGATGAAATAAGGGGGGGGAGGATTTTTTTAAATTTTGATCAATTTTAAAAGTGTTTTCCTCATCCACAACCCTAATTATATCCGGTCTGTCCACTTCCTTCACCAGGGGAAGATGTAAAATTTGGGAAGGTGGGGGTTTATAAGTGACTTCCATGGAAACACTTCATAATTGGCATTTTATATCCACTAATGAAAACTTGCTAATATGATACTTAGAATTTGTGCAATAAAAATATATGTTAATCCAATCAACCCTTCAGGATTTATTATGCTGTGCAATGAAATTTTGGATACACGTCTGTAATATTCACCACTTGAAATACATTAGTAATAATAATTTTTTTTATTCTCCAATTAAACTCAGTGTCCCTTATTCATCATCCAAGTAGCAATGATTTGCAGAAGAGGCAACTAGGATTCCACAACTCTCTCAGTGTTTACTTTTAGGTGACAGTCCTGCAAACCTCTTGTCAAATACGGTAGCTAGGTCTTTATACCTCAAAGGGCAGAGAATGACTGTTCTACTCCATGTAACCAGATAGAGCACACACAACCTAAAGAACAAGCTTTCAGATGTTGGAAAAGATATCTGCAACTGCATGAGCCTATGTCTCAATTAAATTCCGAGGTTATAGTTGTTCTTCCTTGACAACCAAAATATTAGCTTCATCGAAAATGAAGCACATCACAGCTGCACTCATGAAGCCTTGGCTTCATCTGAACTAAGGAAGGCTGAAAGGACTTAATGGCTTAAAATGATGAATAGAATCTATTTTACACATAGCTACATACTTATCACCCCAGCAGGAGATGGTGTTAGTGAAGATCTTTATAAAAAAACACACACACACATCTCTTACTCATATAAAATGCAAGCAAGTGCTCTAATACACACAGCACATCAAGAGACTGTTTGACTAAACAGCAGATACATGGTAACAACAATGGAAATCTCATAACCAACTTTGGCCAAGGAAGGGAGAGGGAGAGAGAATGAACTATGTATGTGAGACTTGTGACATGTATTTCCATTATATTCAAAGAACTCTAATAACTGGAGAAAGTATTTTGTTATGCATTTAAAAGAAAAAGATGGCATGCCTTTGACCTTGTTGAACCAAGGCTGGTCGTGCACCCACCTGCTTGAGCATCCATGCATGGCTTGATATTGCAGCTACCTTGTCTTTGCTGGATAGAAACAAGGCATGTTTCAAGCTCTACTATACTACATGCAGGCTCAAGGCTATTAAAGAAATGACATGGAGATTTTAGTCCAAAAAATATATAGCATATATTTGAGACCCAAGGTGCCTTTGAAGAAATTAGGAAACAATATACCACAGTGCTCCAAACAAGGAAATACATTATAAAGTGGTCTGCAAGGAATCTGTTATTAGTAGATAAGTTAAAGCATAAATTACTCCAATTTTTACTCCACGAGTACACATACAATTTTTGCCAATCCAGAAAAAATATCCATTTCACCTCAATATCGAACACATTGATCACAAATATAATTGATCATGTGACCAGAATAGAGCACAGCATATCTACAAACAAGAGTTCTACTGTTAAAGCTATACCCTCTGCAACATTCTAAGTTGGATGATCACTTGTATAAGTGAACTGTAAGATGTATGTGTTCAACATTTGGCAGCTTATTGCATATAACAGCATATGAGAGTGAACCAGGTGCAGTACAATGTACATCCACATTCACACACAAGACATAACACCGGAAGATAAAGGTTGAGAAGGATTTGCTATATTTACAGGGAGGGGGGGGAGGGGATATTTTAAAAATAGAATATTTCTGGAAACCGTTTTTTCTAGTTCATTTAAATTCCAACCTAAGTCACACCCATGTTAATTTAATGTACAATTAAATTTGCAGATAAATTTTGATTTCTGTTTTACTTCAATCGATTTTTTTTAAATCCTGCACCATAACCACAATTTTGCCTTGTCTGTCCACTCCCTTCCCCAGGTGCAGAAGCAAAATTTTGGTAAGGGATGAAAAGTGGTGGGGATAATAAGTGAGTTTGTAGAAACACTCCACAATAGACAATTTATACCTACTTATAATAAACAACTTGCTAACTATGGTGCTTAGACTTAAGTTCTACAAAAATATGATATGTTGATCCAATCAACTACTCAAGATTTATTATGCTGTGCAATGAAATGCTAGGTATGTCTGTTTTGTTCACCACTTAAAATAAAATAGTAATAGTTTTAAAAAACACTTTTACTGTCATTCATTCATCCCATAAAAGAAACAATTAGCAGAAGAGACATGTAGGAATGTGATAGCTCTATATGTGAGTTTGTAGAAACAAAAAAGAAAGAAATAAAGGAAAAGGAAAAGTTGTTAACTACACATAGGCACAGAAACTAATCACCGACTAACTGAATATTATAGTTAAAGAGTCATTTATACCTGCTTATGATAAATAACTTGCTAACTATAGAATTCAGTTACTCGGTGTTTAGTTTCTTCGCCTATGTGTAGTAAAAAGTTTTCTTTCTTTCTTTTTTGACAATCCTGCAAATCTCTCCTCAAATATGGTTGCTAGGTCATTATACCTACAAAGGACAGAGAAAGACCTTTCTGTTTCATGTGACCAGATGGAGCATAGACGACCTAAAAAACAAGATTTCAGATGTTGGGAAAGATGTCTACAACAGCATGAGCAAAATGTCTCAATCAAATTCTGTAGTTGGCTCTTTGTTTACAAATAAAATGTTTTCTATTTCCCTCTGAAATAAAAGAAATGAACCAAAAAAAAAACAAAAAAAATCAGTAATATTGGAAAGAGATAGCAAATTGGTCACCAGTAAATCTAAAATGATAGCATGAAAATACTTCATAAAAACTTCAGTAGCTATAGGTGATATTCCATCACTAACCATCACCACATCTACATATTTAAACCTTAGAGCCCAAATGCTAGGAAAAAATCATCTGAGAAGACCAATAGCCTGCTGCTTTGAATAGACAGCTGCTGTACCACAATTCATCTACAGAATTGTGTTTTTGTTTTTGTTTTTTCCTTTGTATGAATTCAGTGACGAGTATAGCAGCTCACCCAGGTTTGAAGATGCATACAATTTACTTCACACCTACATAGATATCACCCCAGCTGGAGATGATGTCATCAACTGTAAGGTCCCAGGGTGGCACCCCATACTGTGGCCTCAGTTAAAACCACTGCCTACATTGTGCTCAACCAAAGAGATTTACTGTCTCTATGAAAAGGAATGCCATGTCCTGGCCATCAGCCCATCCACCCATAATGCTCAATGAGTACAAAATAAAAAAGGAAATTCCTGAGGTCAGTACTTAGATGGAATTTGTTTCAGGATAGGTGTAGTGGCATAGTTAATGCTCATATATCATTATTTTAGAATTTTGCTGAAGATAAAATTCAACTATTTGCATTTAGTAAAAATTTTTAACCTGTTTTTTTGGTCACAGATAAACTCATGCACCCACTTAATCGCCAGTTTTTCATGTCCTGACAGACCCCACATCCCACATCCCACATCCCACACTGGGGTTTTGACATCGCCTGAGTTACTCCCCAGATCAGAGCCAACATACAAGCTCCATATGGTGAGCAACACCCCAGTAAGCTACAAAAAAGGGAAAAAAAGAGAGAAAAAAAATTATATTGATAAAGTAGGAAGCAACCATGGCTTCATCTGAACTGAGGATAGTTGAACTGATGCAATTAATAGAAGAATAGAACCCCCCCCCCCCCCCCCCCCACCCACACCCCCCACATATGAAGTAATCACATCAACACCCTGGCTTCATCTGAACTGAGGATAGCTGAAAGGACATACTGGTTTGAAGTCATGAATAGAATCAATTTTACACATAGCTACATACTTATCACACCAGCAGGAGATGGTGTTAGTGAGGCCCTTTAAAAAAAAACACATCTCTTACTCATATAAAATGCAAGCAAGTGCTCTGATGCACACAATGTACCCAAGAGACTAATAGACTAAACAGCAGATACATGGTAACAACAATGGAAATCACATAACCAACTTTGGCCAAGGAAGAGAGAGAGAGTGAGAGAATGACTATATATGTGAGACTTGTGCCATGTATTTCCATTATATTCAAAGGAGCTCTAATAAGTGAAGAAGAAAAATTGTTGTACATTTAAATGAAAAAAAGGCTTACATTTGACCTTGTTCAACCAAGGCTGGTCTTGCACCCACCTGCTTGAGCACCCATGCATGGCTTGATAGTGTAGCTACCTTGTCTCTGCTGGTTGGAAACAAGGCATGCTTCAAGCTCCTGACTACTACACAACATGCACGTTCAAGGCTATTAAAGAAATGACCTTGGAGATTTAGTCAAAGAAATATTGTGTACCTGAGGTACCTATTTGAGGGAAATTCAAAATATAAACCAATACATTACATACATAATGCTAAAGGTCATAAATAAAAATAAATAGATATATATTATATGACAAATAGACAATATAAGTGTTATAGAAGCTGAACAAGGTGAGCCAAACTTGACTCAGCTGACGTAAGACCAACGGGCAAGGAAATTGAAGCATGACCTTTCAGGAAAATAGGAATTAATATACCGTAGGGCTCTAATCAAGGGAATATATTACACATGAAACCAGGGGGTCTATTCAAGGAAATAATGTATACTATTTCTTCCCACATTATTTTCTGATTGGCCGTCACAATTATCTATAATTTATAATTGCACTAATGACATCATCGTCCAATCATCCCCATATGTCATGGCCACAGTTGCACTACTAGCTGTCATCACAAATATCAAGAATGGAAGGAGAGAGCATTTAGCTATTGGTATGACAAAAATGTAAAAAATACTAAACCTGAATTATGACATCATTCAACATCTTCAAAAGATGACTTCAACTGATGCATATAGAGAGACAAAAGTCCAGATGTAAAAGTTCTCACGCTATATTAGACGATCATATACCATATTAATGTCATCAGACATTGTGCCTCACCAGTGGAGGAACATTACGTTGTACCATAAACAATTCATTATTATGGCCATTATTCCTTAATTAATACTAATTGCACTAAACATGAACAGTTTCCGTATAGACCAATCATTTATGGTCAAAACCTGATCTGAAGAGGGAAGAGAAGAAAAATTATGAAACTGGCAGTCATAAAATAAGTGGGAATAAACACCAGCAGAATTTTTTTATAACCCATCTAATCATACATTTTTTCTTTATTTCCTTATAATATGGTTACCATGGTGAATTGCGTGTGTATAAATGTCAATTTAGGCATAATAAAAGTATTGAGAGTAAACTATGTGGGTACCTGGGAATCCCACTGTGACTAGGGAGCCTGCAGCAGAGACAGCATGTCCCAGGGGGATAGGTTGCTGTGAGGACACACCCAATGGGAGGAGTCCTGAACGGTAGAGGGGCTGGCTAGGATGCGGCAGAAGTGTCAATCCTACACACACACCACACACAATTATTCATCACATTAAAAGACTTACTGTTCAAGCATGGAAGCATGGAGTCATTATTGCATTCTGTCTTCTGCTTAGTGTTGTGCTAATAATAACCAGTAAACTGGTACACTTAACTTAAATGCACGCACGAATGCACGCACGCACGCATGCACGCACACACTTAATCTTAATGTTTGATCATAAACAAAGTGGGTAAATCCGATCAGATAGATGCATCTTCACTTTGGGAAATAAGAAATAATCAGGAACAGCTTCACTGTCTTTGAGGAAATCATATACCAGATTTCTGTTCATAAATTGACACTTGGGATGTTTTCAATATTTGGGTCA
The DNA here is from genome assembly GCA_963969325.1 of Lycopodina hypogea. Classification (NCBI taxonomy): domain Eukaryota; kingdom Metazoa; phylum Porifera; class Demospongiae; order Poecilosclerida; family Cladorhizidae; genus Lycopodina; species Lycopodina hypogea. Next base: position 8,717,171 of record OZ017791.1, on the reverse strand, counting down.
GTGAAGGACAAGGGGAAAAAACTACTTTGTGCAGTCATGAAATTCAAAATACCTTGAAAATTGTCCTTATGATTCGGTTGAAATGTTTTTTGTTGTTTGTTTTTTTTTTAATCGGCATTATTTGATTAACACAGTTTTCATTCACCAACATTATACACTAATAAATAAAAACTGATGAGTTTGGAGTGATAATAAAGTGGGAAGTAGAGGATGTGGTGGGAGTGTGGTAGCTGAAAGGCTACAGTTATAAGTATTCCTAATTGCATAGTACTGGGGGGGGGGGGGGGGGGGGAACACAATTGAAACAGGAAAATCTAGTGGCAAAGAGTATGAAAAATATTTCAATATCAGATTCTATTTTCTGGCCATCTCTTAAATTTAAATTGCTTGCCACATCTTTCATTTAGCAAAATGAATTATTATTAGTCTGTGCTCTCTCAATTATTTAAAAAAAATAATAATAATAATAAGGTTTGATTCACCTCAATTAGAAGTACATCATACATATTGATGAAGGGAGAGAGAGAAGTCTAAAAACTTAAATTCAGACACAGATGACAGCTATTAATTCAATATTTCAGCACACAGACTTCATCCAAACTTTGTTAAGTTGGATAAAATTAAAAAAAGAAAAGAATAAGAATCTAACTGATAATGTGCTTCCACATGTTAAATCTGGATATTTGAAAATGTTGTAATTTGTGGTCAAAATACACCAAAAACTTATGTAAAACATACTTAATTGAAACAATGGATTACTATAGGAAAATACGAGAGTTTGTAGGCTTCAAAGCAAGCACTGAATGACCCAACAAAAAAAAAAAAAAAAATTACAAAATTGCTCTTGTTTGAGTCAACCAGATGGGCAGTCTTGGGATCTGTGGACATCTGATCAATAGAAATATAGAAACTAGAGAACAGAGAGTTATTGGTTTAATGTCATGTAATATTTCTATTTATTGTACCACTTAATCAATTTTGAAGTACATTTGGTCCATGGAACCATTGGGAAATGTTTATATTCTTGTTGTCAGATAACAGACAAGAGAATGGAGAACTTTACCCCACATCGCACGCAATATACATCACTGTTAGTGGAAAGAGTTTGAATGCATGTAACTATAGAATTTAGAGAATTTATTTGCATCACTTCTTTCATGATAAAATCAGATATATAGGAATGACAATCACATGCAACTCCTCTCACAGTACACAGGAAACGTTTGACAAGAAAGAGGAGAGTGAAAGAAAGGGGGAAAAATTTAAAATAGATATATAGAAAGACATAGATATATAGATAGTCAGAGACAGACAGACAGACAGACAGACAGACAGACAGACAGACAGACAGACAGACAGACAGACAGACAGACAGACAGACAGACAGACAGACAGACAGACAGACAGACAGACAGATGGATAGATCAACACAGAGACAGATAGCAATTTCTAATTTGGTATGTTGTTATGTTGCTATAACATAAAATAGCAGCTAATAGTGTGAGAACATGTCTATAAAGGACCAAAAGAACACAAGAATCCCCATCCTTTCCCACACTTTATTGACCATCTGTGACAGATGTGATATCCAGCACTTCTAGTGACTAACAGTATTAAACACTGCCACAGGACAAAACATTGAGGTCACAGGCAACATATGGACACTACTATCTTTGAATATATCTTACATAAATTGAGGAAAACGAAATGTTCGAAACATATAGAGGTCACAATTTTAATGGCTGTAGATTGCCATGATGAAACCACACCTTGTTGGCATGGCTTCAACTAGTCTCTTTATTTTTATATTATCAGGCAGTGTTATGGTGAGGAAAAATAAGGTGCCAGTCTCCTGGACCCTTCACAACATTCCTCATTCATCCATCCTTGGTAATATAAAAAGATGGAACATCAGAATATATCTTATTTATTTATGTATGTATATATATATATATACACATACAGACCTCAAACGTGCACATGTAATTAATATAGCATGTACATCTAAATTACAATGGTTGAATTGTACTAGCTGATGCGGCATTTTATAATGTTTCATTATATACTTCCAAACTAAAGCTTGCAGAATCATAACATAGCACAATAGAACAATCACTTTAAAGACTGGTTCTTTTTCCTTATTTCAATTATATACTATCAACTTCAGTGCACTCACCTCCATAAATTTTTTTTTTTTTTTTTAATTTTTTTTTTTAAAGAATGCAAAGTTGACATGTTTATTAATGGCATTATAATAATTGCTACTTGTTAGTACCACACCAAACACACATCCCACTGAGGTCAAAGATTAAACTGCTGAATATTGTGTCTGCAAATGACCTCAAGTTCAACCACAAATAAAACCTCATAAACACTCATCACACCATTATCTTGAGCTATCAACACTGGTTCCAAATTATTGGTGGCTGTATTGAACTGCAGTGTTAGAGAGAGAGAGAGAGAGAAGATGTGGAGTAATCCTTCCATCTTCCACTGAAAACTAAATTTCTCTTGCACGATATTGTGGTCAGAAAACAAGGAGAAAATTTTTTCA
>OZ017791.1:8633153-8714417 GCA_963969325.1 Lycopodina hypogea | reverse complement strand
TATGACAAAGTCTTTGCAGTGAAAGAACTCCTATATTGAGCTATCCCCCAGTGCTCTGGGTCCCAGGGAGACCTTTCTATCTGGAGCACCTGATAAGGTTTATTACACACTTGTGGAAGTAGTTTGGGGGGGGGGGGGAACTGTGGATATAGCATAGCCTAGTGCAGCTTAAACTTAAATGATCTGAGCAGCTCAATTCAGCAATGCTGAGTCATTTCCAACCAAGATAAACACATTTTATCAACATAGAGTTATTCAGAAAGGAAGTTTGCAAACAGTTGTCTAATATGAGAAGTTTTATGCCTCAGTAGATAGACAAGTTGAACTAATTTCAAGCAGTATAAAGTGTTTCAAACACTCCCTCTTCAAACCCCACACATGCTAAAAGAGGGGACATAAGTTAATTATTATACAGCAGGCATTTTGGAGACTTTTGTCTTGCTTCATCAACTAGGAATGTGGAAGCTTCCCACACAGATACAGATCAATTAAATACCTACCCAAGGACGCATCTCTCCAGATTAGTGAACAGGTCCTGTTAACAAGCACAGCAGCTTGCTGGCACTGAACAGACATTGTGCTGCAGTTCAACACATACCAACTCATTCCCGTTAGCCTTCTTCTTAGAAATGTGTTGACTAGAATATCTGACAAATATTTCATCTCCCATAACAAACCTACCAAATGTGAGAGTACTCAAGTAAACTTTTTAAACATATCCTTAAATGAATGAACTTTAAGGAAGCAGGTGGGGGGTGGGGGGTACTGAAAAAGAAACCCTATTTCCAAGTGATCAGTACCCACCTCCTTGTAGAAGCTGATTTGTTCTCCGAGGAAATTCTTCATCATCTCATCAAAGTCCAAGATCCTTTCATGTTGAAAGTGGTAGATCTCAGCTACAAGAGAGACAAGACAATATGCAATCTAACAGTCATGCATACATCATGTCACGCAGCTTCTGATTGTTGTATCAAGACAACCATATAATTTAAAACAACATTTACACTGCGCGATGAAAAGGGGGAAAAAAACATTGAAATAAAAAATTAAAAATAAATTAAAAAAACAAAAATATTTGTTGTATCGTGCCTTTTACTATAATTAATCTGTTTACAAATGTCTGACCAACCAAGGCGTACTTAAAAAAACAATAACAACAAAACAGTTTCTACATCACAGATCAAGAAAATATTACGAAAAGACCTTTCCTTATCATATTTATATATCTATGGAAGTGTTGCTTCCATGATAACACAAATTCCATAATTTCTAAAATGAAATTCCTCCTTAAAAATTCTACACATGAGTGTGCAAAGATTTCAGAAGACAGATTTTTAAAATTTCAATCTATTTGTCATTTGTTCGTTTCCCCCCAAATAATCCAAAATATCAACAAAAAAAAATTCATAAGTATCAAAATCTAAGAAGAAAAAAAATCACCACACCCACTAAATGTCACAAAATTTGATAGCTACATACAGAAATCATATGAGAATCAAAGCTCACATCTTCAGGGAAAACCCCTGTAATCCTAAAAGTCAAGCAACAGCCAAAAACAATAACTCAAAGAAGAGCAAAAGTTATGGACTCTTGAGAATAGATTAATGAAAATGCTCCCTCTCCCCCTGTAAAGCTCAATACAAAACTATGAGCAAATGTTATTAAAATTTTATAACCTTCTCCAGTACTTTGTGGGATTACTGTTGAGCACTTATAAAAAACAAAAAACCAACAACAAAAAAAGAAAATAAAAAGGTAAATTGAAATTCGAAGAATAATTAAAGAGCTATAAATTTTTGGAAAAATTGGTCAATTATGCTGGCATGCGCTATAATAATTATTTCTGTGAGCATTAGATAAGTTATTAATGCTGAAGTACTTACATAGAACAGTAGCGGAGACAGATTCTGACCGAGACGTAATCTCTGATGCATCAGTGACCTGAAATTGGCAAGAGAGAGAAAAGGGGGATAGGTCAACAACATACATTGGTAACAACAACTAACAAAAAAAACAACAACTACTACAGCCTACATCGATCCTGCATTCTTCCTTCATTTTCTCGCACTCCCTGATCTTGGAGACAGCTCCTCTGTGGATGGTGACCATGTCAGGGAAGGCCAGGGCAAGTCCCAGGTACTCCTTCATCATATCCATGGCAGGCAACATGTCATTACGTGGCTACAGAAACAACAAACAATGTTATAAGCACTTACAATAATGTTACAAGCTCTTTTGTGGTAGATTACAAAATCGGTACTGATATTTTAACATGATGCGGTAAACAGAATATAAATATATACTAGTTGTTTAGGACTGACCTAATTGGCCCAAAGATGAAGCTGCTAGCTAAAGCAGGTCACAATATTTGGGTGAAGCTTTAATGTTATGTTAACACAGACTTTGAATTAATGTATGAAAAATATTAAAATGTTGGTTTCCAGCTTCACAGAATCATCTGGGATCCTATTGTGGAAACACTGCAGATATTCTTCCAGGGACAGGGACAGGGACAGGGAATTAGTTATTATAGCTTAGATATGGCGTAACTCTTACACCACTAGCGTCGTTAAGTACTTGATTGGTTTTAACAGGTCAATAGTGCCATGAAGTGAATTACCTGCTCTGAATGCATCACTCCTATCTCCTGGTAGGTTTTGCCACAGAACTCTATGGCTGCTGTGAGATCACTAGCATCTGTGCATACAAGGGGAAGTTAATAATAACAATGTCAATAAAATCAGTACAAAGACTGGTCTTGCTGATATTAACATAATTATACCTAACATAAGTTACAAGAAAAGTAAAATACACCACCACAAAAATATTTTAGATAAAAAAAATACTTATCAGTGCAAATAAATAAGCATGAGTCACTGGGGGACTTTATTTGGTCCATGCTTTACCAGATTCCACTGGTTCCCACTAAAGTCAGTTTGCTTTGACTTTGCTGCTCGAAAAATCGCTATAAAAGTTTCAATATTTACTTATTTCCAATATTTCAGATATCATCCAACTCCGCCTGAAGTGGTGTTTTTTCTTATGTTACTCCTGCTTGAAGCTCTGCGAAGAAAAGAATCAGCATTTAGCTGTATAATTCATAAGGAAAGTACAGGCATTCTTCAGACCAAAGGAATGTAGCTGGATTAGCATCCCTTGCCTACTGGCGGGAAGCAGAAACTCTGAGAAAAACTGATGTCTGACAATTAACTTCTTGCTAGTGCTGTACAACCAGGTTCATTCAATAGATAGGGAAGCACAAAGCAAATATTTAGCTAGATATTAATGTGGCAAAGAATTAACGCAGAAGTTATTTAGATAGATATTAATAGATTTAGCTGTGACAAAGCATCAATTCTGATGGAGCAAGCATGGCACACTCCTGATAGCAGACTAAAATTTTCATGTTGAACTTATGGGGTAAGATTTTCTTCATTGCATTGAAGAAAATTATGGAATATGGAGGGGCATTGTGCTATAAAATTGCTGGGATGACATTGAAGCTTGGTTGTGATGTGAAACTGCTGAGGTAACATGTTGATTACATTGAAGACAACTGTGGAACATAGAGGAGGTGGGGGGGGGGGGGGGGGGTTGTGGTATAGAACTGTTGAGGAAACTTCCATTGTGTTGAAGATTGCTGAGATGATTGGAGAGCATTGTCATGGAATTACTTGCTGAGAAGGTTGAGAGTGTTATGATGTAGAATTGCCAGGTAACATTTTTTCCTGCATTGAGGGTGGATCATCAGGAATACTAAGCAATTTATTATGTGCACTGCACTGAAGATTGCTGTGGTGGATGGTGGAAGTATTTTGGCATGAGGAATTGGAAATATTGAGAAAGTTAGGGTCTATGTTTTCTATTGTATTTGTCAAGTTGTGTTGAGACATTGTAGTTTAAGTTGTATTTGGTTCTGTTCTTACCTTCACTTTGCTGCGATAATTGTAGTGCCATGTCAATTAAATGTCTGTTGGTATCCTCATCTTCAATAATTATTTCATCTACCATATCTTCTAGTCTGTCTTTATCAAAATAGTCATTTTTAATGTCCACCATGTGCCTATCAAACTTTCTCCACATTATTCAATAATGTCATGTTTATATATGTAGGAGAAATCAATAATGTGAAGAAGTTCCCACAGACAGAACCGGACTCCATTTAATATTCCATTTGTCTTTCCCTTCTCAAAAACAAATGTACCACTCTTCGTATTGCTTCATTACTGAAGGAGTTTGTATACACTTTAATCCTTGAAGTGGTTTGACACTTTTATCAATGATGAAAACTTTTAATTATTAGCCAAGAATTCTGTATGAATGTTACTGAGACACTTTTGATATATGCCAGTTGTCCCAAACAATCCATCAGATATGTCATGCTTTTGTTTCAGCATCCTTTCTTCTTTTTTTTTCCAAAAAAAAAAAAAAACAACAAAAAAAACAACAAACAAAAAAACAAAAAACAAAACAAACTCTGACCATCTCCACAATATATATTGTTTCATTCATCTACAAAACATCTTTCCAATTTCATTTTTAGGAATGATATTGAAATCCTTGGAGCTGCAGTCATTTTCTTGACCCATTGCTAAATTATTAACACAGTTATCCTTTTATCATACCAGAGGTTTTGTATTTAATCATGTTGCAAGATTAAGCCATCATATTAAAGTATCTGTCTATTATGAGCCCTGGTAGTAGGACCAGCAATAGAACTATAGCAAATCCCCAGTTGCTTATTGTATCCCTAAAGGGAACACAACTACACTACAACTTATGCAAGTATTGACCTAGGTTCTTCAAAGAATTATTTTAAAAAAGACAGAGAACTTGGGAGAGCTTGGAAGATCTCATTGGAGTTGTAGCTATCTGACTTCAGTGCTTGGCCATTTGGCGGGAAAGCTTCGAATATCTTATCCCCCCAAAATTTAATTGCGGTCACTTTTAGCTGGTACTGGTCCTCCCATTTGTAAACCTCTCACTTCCGGCGGCAAAGTCAAAACGAATAGAATTTAGTACACTCCTATCCCTCCCACATTTGGAATACATTAGTTCATACTTTATTGTGGTAAATGTTGAGGTAACCAATTTGGTATCTCCAGAATACTAGAATACTACTGAAAGGATAATATAAGAATACTACTGAAAGGATAATATAAGAATACTACTGGAAGAATACTAGAATACTACTGGAAGAATACTAGAATACTGCTGGAAGAATATAAAAAATTACTGGAAGAATACTATAACATTACTGGAAGAATATTAGAAGAATTCAGTAACATACATTCTTTGTCTTCCATGCCAAAAGTTGTGGCCAATCCATTTATCACTGTGGCTATTTTCTGAAACTCGCCCATGAACGCTGCACACCACAGCAAAGATAACCACAACAGTAACAACAAAACAAACAATAATAATGATATAATAATGAGGAAAAAAACAACAACCAAATGCAGTGATGGTCAAATAACACTGACATTCAAAAAATAGCATTATCAGCAACAAAATTAAATATGGCAACAACAATAATAACACTAACATTAGCAACTACAAGTAGAAATGACTTACGTCCGGACATTTGGTTGCAATGGTCGATAAACTTCAATTTCATTTTACTCAGGCTGAGTTTGAACTGTCGCATGAATAGACCAAAATCCTCCACAGTTTTTTCTCTATGACATGACAATAAACAACAAACAAGACAATAGACAAGGCTAAAATCCTTTATGGTTTTCTCTTTATGACTAGACATTAAACAACAACTTGACAATAAACAAGGCAATAAACAAGACAATAAAAAAACCAGAAATGAATAAGACAACGAACGAGACAACACAAGACAATTATTTAAGTAAAGTACATATTTAAGGCTACATCTCAAATATATGCAACCAATCAAAAGTAAAAACTGTCAACCGTTTATCTTATGTTGATAGCAAAGCAGCTGTTCCAATATTGGCCTAATCAGTCGCATCATACATGACCATCTGAACTGAATTACAGTACAACGTATTTCCTTCTTGAACCCTGATCATTCAGCTCCCTTGAATTAAACTGCTATAAAACTCCTCCACTCATTGATAGTTCACACCTTTGAATAGGTCACAGGCACGCACCAGCAAGCCGAATTAAAATGCTGATGATTAATACCCACAATTGGGCCTACAGATGAAGGATCTGGATGTGTGATAGTCTCGCAGCCCTGAAGATGCTTCAGGTAAACACGTTGCCCAACACTAAAACAAAACATGATGCACTCTTGATAGCCTCACACCCTCAGACAACGACTGCAGCCTGACACTCTTGAAATGATCTAATCTAATCAAGGAAATACAGTGCATTCTATATCTACCAGCAGAATGATGCATGCCTGGATGATAAGATACCAGGGATATGCATATTCATCTGTTTTGCTTACGCATAGGAAATATCAATGGAGACATCTGGATGGTGGAATGTCTGGAGGTACGCTGCCCCGATCAACTCATCCTTCTCTGCACGACGTTTACCTGTCTTCCATTGTTGCTATGGAAACAAATATTAAACAAAAAATTAAATAAAACTCGAAATTATTGTCATTTGTAAAACCATAACTTAATCACCTACAATGTGTTGATCCAGTGTGTGTGTGTGTGACCACAGAGGTATCATTAACCTTTAACCAGTCTTAATCTAATGCGATGTTAATCCACTGTGTGACCTCATAGAACTATTATCAAACATATTTTAACCTGGCTCATCCCAGTGTGGTGCCAATTCAGTGTGTTCCTGGACTAACAACCATAACCCAATGTAATGTGTATCTAGTATATTACAAAGAAACACCCAATGACACACAAACAACTCCCCCCCCCCCCCCCCCCCACATACAAACTATGACGTATACCTAACCAACCAGTCATTACACACTGCACTAATTTGTAAGGCTGAAAATGGATCTTTTAACCTTTGGCACAATCTGTTATAACCTGTTAGCTCACAGGTCAGAGTGCTACTTACACCGTTGTCATCACAGTGGATGAAGTGGATGAAGACATCAGAACGAGACATGACCGGGTGGCGGGCAATACGGTTACTCCACAGCTGCAGCTTCTCACGCCGCTTCTCCACAAAGTCCTCACCATAGCGACCTGCATGGTCACGCATGTGCATACATAGAGGTGTGGTGGAACATGGGACACACACATGGAACAATAAACTTGACGGATACTATTCAATGAGCCCGATTGTTACTTGTAGTGAAACATTAGTGTCTACAATGAACACATTGTGGTTATCATAACAGGTAGACTGATTCGTTACATAATCATAACACAGTATCACTCATTGTCTGATTGTAACATCAGTTCTGAGACCCCACAAGCTTGTAATGTGAGAATATATATAACGCATGCACATGTACAAGAGTGAGAGTCATGTACATGGAGTTGGGATAATTGGGGAAAAATAAATGAACATGTTATCATCTGACCATCCCCATGATGATACGTAGGACCTCCAGCACATAAATATATTCACAACATTAGCTGGTGACAAATTAAAAATTAGCCAACTTGTAGTGCATGAGTCCTTATGATCATTTCTCTGGTTGCAAAATAAACAAATTTTGGGTTTTTTTTAATGTATAATGTTGCGCATTGATCATTATGGGATAAAAGTGAAAATCAAAAGTACTTGAAACTTTCCCAAAACAACCCAGAGCTCCTTGGTTGTTTCAGCCTGAGGGAAACACATCGCAGCTATCACATGAAGATGGACCAAGTCTTCGCACAGCTTAGCATCATCTGTGCATTACAAGCCACTCAGGCCATAGACAAATCTTCGTGTGTTGAGAAAAGTATCCATTGAGTGGGTAGTGCTCATTAGTGTGCTGCTCCAGTGAAGGAAAACACCAGACAAACAGGTGATGCCTAAAGCTAGTAAGGTATGCATATGAATATAACACAGAGAGTTTTTACACGTGTGTGGATGGTGCAATACCATGCTGCTAATTTCAGTTGGCCTCATAATATTCTGATTAGTGTCATTGTTCTATGAAAGCTCAAACATGATTCAGCCAAACTGATGTTCAGTCAACACATCTTAATGCCTGCCATTCACATCGCGTTACTACATTGCAGTAATGCATTCCCACTTGTACAGGACCTGAGATGGATCCGTTGGTTAGACAAACCCCATTAGCCAATTCTATTGGAGGGCTTGATAAGTACTTAGCAGAACAAACAGAATGACTGTAACAGACAACAGATAGGTTGTAGCTTCCAGTAACATCTACAGCAGGTATTCACTGGTGTGTATGTGGGAATTCAGGTGTTGTGCGTGTGTCAGTCTCACATGAGTTGTGACATGGATTATAATGCCACACCGAGACACAGCAAGTGGAGTTGGATGAGGAAATGGTGGACTTAAGGATCAACATCATAGGCTACATATGCATCATTGAGAGTGCATCTATGGCATTAAAATAGGTTGTCACATGTACGTGTGCGTAATGTACGTGTATATGTAATGTATCACAGCAGAAACAACATTAAGTGAGTAATACATTATACATTTGTGTAGGGATAATTGGAGGTGGCTATATATGATAGAGAAATGGCTTAGAGATTGGGCTAGTTCTTTGCAAACCTTTGTTTCAGAGTTCCACACTGGGAAACTTAAAAAGAGAATGAAAACCAATAATTGCTGATCAAAAGCTTGCAGCACAGATGTAACCATAGCTTGGGTTTGTACTTGTATCTTCAAAACATGTAATTAGTGTTTACACATATCATCTCTGGCAATTGTTTGCTCACTCTGTAATTACTTTCAACCCTACTGCAAGAATTCCCAGTGGGGAATTCTCAGAAACATGACGTAATCTTTTCCTTAATTTTTATATTGTGGAGGTTTAATTTTCAATTGTATACAAACAGACAATAATTTTCTCATTCAGTGCAGTGGTACACAACACTCCATATAATGCACCCCTTCTAGAAATATATATATTGCTAATTTCCCCATAATTCTTTCTTCTTAATATCATGACTTCGGCCGTAAAATTGAAAGGGAGAAAAAAAGGGTAAAAGGAGAGAAAAGAAGATGACATTAAGTCTAGCTAAAACCCCCCCCCCCCCCCCTTGGCAAAAGTAAAAGTAAATAAATTAAAAAATTTTTTTTTTAATTATACACACTCAAGGAAAAAAAAAAGAAGCCTTGAAATTAATTTTTTTTAAAAGTATATAAAATAGAATGTTTTGATGTAAATGTACATGCATATACATGCCCCTACATGCACATGCACTCCGGCCCACTCCCTCTCCTCCACTCACCATAGTACTGCTTGTCAGGAAGAGGAGGCACGCAATGGATGTTGAACTTCTCCTCCAGCCTGTCATGAAGCCAGGCGTAATGCTTGTAGCGTCTGCTCACCCCTCGGCCGGTGCTCGACGGGATGACACTGAAGGCTGTGAAGCTCTTGATGCCTTTAAACTTTGTCTTCTTCTCCGGATCCTTGACTACGATGGAGTAGGGCTCAGGACTGGACTCCCACATGGGGACATCTGTACACAGAAAGGTGCAGGGATGGGGGGGGGGGGGGTAAACAACTAATCGTCAATTCAGTAGATATCATCTCAATAACACAGCACCCTGAAATCTATACAAATCACCTCTACTTCTATTTAAACTTGCAGAATAACCGCTGAAGCGCTCGCTAATTATGTCACACCAAAGAAAATGTCTCTTTTTTTACCCAGTACAATTAAATCAATTCTATTTTGACAGCCACAATAGGCAGCCAATCAAAACCAAATAATTCTGTCACATCCCGGGGCTATAGAGAGTATTCAAATAAATTTTCATCCAAATCCATTCACATGTCCAGGAGGTCCCAGATAAACACAGATATTGGTGATCCATTATTAGAATTGGGGGAAGGGGGGGATAAGATCTGATCCAAGGACAATTACAATGAATTTCACATTTCTTGGATGGGGCAGTTAAATCTAAGAATAATCAAGGGTGGATACCAATTCAAGTTTTTTGGTGCTGGGGGTCTATTCATGGTTATGATTAAAATAGTTCACAATCATGAATAGACCCCCAACTCCAACAAAAATGACATAGTGCCTACCCTTGATTAACCTCGGATCATACTGCTGATGTGCACTTTATCATAATAAATTAAATTGATGTACTATCAAACTTTACTGTTGACAGTTATTAGAGTTGTGTGTTTTGTCATCACTGTGGGATATTGAACAAGTAATTGAACATACACTTCAGCTACAGTCAGTGCCATGGGAATAAAAGCAGCTGCACTTGTGTACTTTCTCCCACTATGATTCGTTTTGGGTTGTCACTTTAACATGAACACAAAAGTAATTAACAGTACATTGTCCCCTGGCAACAATAGCTACATTGTGTGCCTGGGATTTATACTGGACAATACAATGACAGACAAACATAATCAAAGACTTGTCCAGATGTCAATCTTGGCAAGGTCCCTCAGCTCTCATGTACTTGGCACCAGTTGCATTAGCTCCTCATAACAATAACAACCACTGTACTTTCCATAAAAGGCAAACAGTATAGGCAATTAGATACACTATGCCAGTGTTAGAACTTGACTATGCATTGGCTGCTTGATGTCAGACTTCACAAGCTATTGCAGTTGGAGTGACACTGGTTGAGCAGGTATGCAAACCATCACTACATTAGCTGGTAACTAGGCAACGATTAATAGGAGGGATGAAGTCCAGTATGTGGCCTTAACAAAATCGAATGTTTTTAATATTTCCCCCTCAAACATGCACCACACAAGCTTGCACATGCAAATCTCCTTGCTCTTGAGGTCAAAAAGCCAGCCTTGTCTAAGTGGTGATGATGGCCTATTGTTCTCAGTGGTTAACCTGTTCTCCCTGGACTAGAACTTATAAACTAGAAGCCTATAGGCATTTCTTGACAGCCTTAAAATGGCATACCACAGAAACAGCTGCCTATGTCTGTTATATTTACCATATCGGCTGATTCAGATTAAATTGCTTCAGGCAACAGAACACAATGCTGGAATAGATTTGATTTGTATTCAAATGTTAACAGGTAAGGTGTGATACTATCAGTGCCATTAAGATTGGCTCATAGTGCGCCATTGGAAGAAACATAAATTTTATGGTTTTTACCAAAAGAATAGGCATAGCAACAATTTGATGCGTGCTTCTTAGTGACAAGCTACATACCAGGCTAGAGTTATTGCAAAGCTTCCCACAATTACCACTTTCTGGAGAACCCAACCTCCCTCGTTTAACTTACTTTGGCTCTCTGGAGAAGCAACGATCTTGACATTTGGTTTGATGACCACCTTACTTGGGATGTGGCCCAGAATGTAACCTTCCGCGCCAGTCCTCACGAACGAAGAAAACCTACCATCGCGCGCGCGCGCACACACACAGAGTTCATAGTCACCACACTAGATTGATGGATCATAACTACCACGTTAATCCTAATTATTAATCAATGCATATTTACAACATAATAAGATCTTTTTCAATTCCATGCACACTATAAATTCGTATTCCACTTTCTTCCCAGGAATATTGCATTGAGTTCTAATAACTCGAGCTTAATTTTTCACTAGTATGCAACACATACGGTGCTATGCACTCTATTGGCTATTTACATCATGAAGTTAAGAGCTTCTTAACAGCTTCTGATGTTTATCCACACAAAGGGACATGGGGAAATATCTATCTATCTATCTATTTATCTACACACCCATCTATCTCTATATCTATCTCCCTCTCTCTCCAACCACTCAAACCTCTATCTTTCTACTTACCATCTCCATCTCTCTTTCTACATTTTTGTATGCATGCAAGGTATAAAAAAATTTCTTTCCCATTGCAATTGTGCTAAGCAATTTTTGGAATCTAATAAGCCAAGCATTTGGTAGAAGATAATATAGTTGTCATTGTTGATGATGCTTACCTGTTGATATTCTTTCTGACAGTGCCTGCTCGAGCAAGCTGAGAGTTGCTGCGCTCACCCGGAGAGCTGACACTATCTCTGTGCACGTCATCTCCCATCTTGGATTCACTCTCTTCAAAATCTGGGGAAGCGGATAATTTACAGTAAACAGTCTCTCTCACACACACACCAATCACACACACACCTGCCACACATACACACCTGCCACACACACACCTGCCACACACACACACCTGCCACACACACACACCTGCCACACACACACCTGCCACACACATACACCTGCCACACACACACCTGCCACACACACACCTGCCACACACACACCTGCCACACATACACACCTGCCACACACACACCTGCCACACACACACACCTGCCACACACACACACCTGCCACACACACACCTGCCACACACATACACCTGCCACACACACACCTGCCACACACACACCTGCCACACACACACCTGAAGCACACACACGACCTGATGCACACACTCATGCACCTGCCACACACACACACCTGCCACACACACACCTGACGCACACACACACCTGCCACACACACACCTGCCACACACACCTGCCACACACACACCTGCCACACACACACCTGAAGCACACACACAACCTGATGCACACACATATGCACCTGCCACACACACACACCTGAAGCACACACACAACCTGATGCACACACACCTGCCACACACACAAACACACCTGACGCACACACACATCTGACACATACATGCACGCACACCTGATGCACACACACAACCTGATGCACACACACACCTGCCACACACAGAAACACACCTGCCGCACACACACAACCTGATGCACACACACACAACCTGATGCACACACACACAAACCTGACACATACACACACACCTGCCACACACACACCTGCCACACACACACCTGCCACACACATACACCTGATGCACACACACCTGATGCACACACACACACACCTGCCACACACACACCTGCCACACACATACACCTGCCACACACACACCTGACGCACACACACAACCTGATGCACACACACACACAACCTGATGCACACACACACACACCTGCCACACACACAAACACACCTGACGCACACACACATCTGACACATACACGCACACACACCTGATGCACACACACAACCTGATGCACACACACCTGCCACACACATACACCTGCCACATACACAAACACACCTGCCGCGCACACACAACCTGATGCACACACACACACACATACACAAACGTGACGCATACACACACACACACATCTGACACATACATGCACACACACCTGATGTACACACACACCTGACGCACACACATACACAGTACCTCATGCAGTGTGTGTGTGTGGAAGGCACTGAGATATTCCAAAGCACCACTGCTACACCATCACTAACATGATTTAACATGCTCTTGAACACAGACTGAGCTTGTATGGTCATGTTGGAGCTCGTTTACTGGCCAATTATTCCTAGATGTCTGAAGGATGGCTGGCCATGGTTGGCAGTGTAAGGAACATAGGAAGAAGATGCAAGCAAACGTGGTGTTCAGGTGAGACTCTCAGACAATGTCAACACACACACATATTTGCATACAAACAACTAAAGTAAGGGTGTGTGTGTTATTGTGGCGATAGAGCATTCTATGGCAAGAAACATAATCCCTATTCATCTGTTTCAACTTGAAGTCTACCTACCACTGGCACACAGAGGATGAATACAGCAGCTAGCCCTCACCATGGGAACACTCCTGTTTCTTTATGTTGTTGTAATGACCTCCCTGATGGGAACAATCCCATACTTGATTTATATGGTAAGATCATGTAGTGAACACTATTAAGAATGATTTTCTTATTTGCGTGACATAACATTGGTTACTTTATGGTGAGAACAGCCCTGTCACAACCTTTAATTACTGCAGCTGTTAGTTGAGTGTTTCTTGTTTGCACTTAACCATATAATAATCAACACAATCACTTCCCAGCTCCTTAACAAGAAACATTGGGACACACGGTTGAAGTCTGGTTCACAGTGCTCACGTCACAAAATCATGCCAACACGTACTACGCAAAATTAGAACTTGATCCTATTCTCGCATTCGGATGCAGCCGTTAAAAAAACAAAACACTCCTTGTGGTACATTTGGAGAAAATTTTGTGTTCACAGTGAGTGCAATGCACAGTACGTGTTCCTACATCTATGAGGTGTGCACACTATGAATTAGGCTTTAGTTTGCAGCATATCTTGGGGGGGGGGGGGGGGGGGGGGGAATCTGGGCCTAAATAATCCTTCTTTTCTACACTGTGTGCGTGTGTGTATGTGTGTGTGTGTGTGTGTGTGTGTGTGTGTGTGTGTGTGTGTGTGTGTGTGTGTGTGTGTGTGTGTGTGTGTGTGTGTGTGTGTGTGTGATACGACCACTTCCATACCCTCAAAAGATTGGAATTATGCAAAAAAATAAATTCTTGCATGAAGGTGAACAGTGGGTGTGTCCATGTTAGTTGACCACACCTCAGAAGGTATGGAGTAGTGTGTGAGTATAGGGAATAGAAATGGCGGCTGTAGTGGGGATGAGACGGAGTGCAATAATTTGCTAGTTTTGTTTTATTTAATTTTGGGGTTACTTGGAGCGGGTGTGGTTTGGCTGTTGACAAGTTAGTAAACTAGTGAACTAACTGTATTCAGGTTGATGAAAGACATGGTGGGTGTGGCTTTAGAAGGGATTGAAGAAACTGATAGGATAGAGAAATGGTTTAGTACAACATATGGACTAGAAGGAAGTAGTCAGGAAGTGAAGTAGTCAGGAAGTGAAGAAGTTAGGAAGTACAGTAGTCAGGATTTGAAGTAGTCAGGAAGTGAAGTAAAACAGGAAGCGTGAGTGATCAGGAAATGGAACAGTCAGAAAATCAAATGGAAAAAGCATCATCGTTGCTATAATCCTTCACTATTGCTTACTCATAGAATGGCCACCTTTGGCTTCCACTGATTGGCAAGTGAATAAATTATTATTTCAGGAATGGGGGAATGCTTAAAAAAATATTATTTTTTTAAAAAGATTTCTTCTTTTTTTCAAATAATAAAAAAAACAACAAAAAACAACAAAAACCCGGCTGTTATTGGTTTCTTTTTGTATTCTATGCCTTCCAAATTTGTTAAATTTCCTTTAGTGTGGAGCAGAGGTCCACCTGGCAGCAGACTCCCAGGACGTGTATTCTTACTGTTTGGAAAACAAATAGAGAGCTTTGCTTCAAGTAACATTATTCGGCGACATAGACTGGGTTCAGAGTACACTGGGTTCAGAGTACACTAGGTTCAGAGTACACTGGGTTCAGGTTACATGTGTAGGACACCAGTGTTCATCAATAGCCTCTGACCAACTGATGAAATGAGTCTGTATTGTGATTACATGAGTAGGAGGAGAATCTCTCCACCTCCCAGTAGATTCCCACCAAGCCAAATTGAAATAAAGTGTTAATACACTTCAAACAGAATAACATCCTCATCTAATCAACGACATCCAGTTCTTTAAAAAAATTTAAAAAATAAAAAATCAAAAAACCCTCCATTATCACACTCTGGCACTACACTCCCTACCACGTATCCTGTAGTCAATTCAATTTTCATCTCTTCATATCCAACTTTTTAAACAAAAAACAAAAATAAAAACAAAAAAACATTAAAAGAACACAACAAAAACAAATAAACAAACAACACACAAGTGCATAACTCCATCCTTCCTTCAGGGTCCACTCTTCCTCATGCCTCCTTCCCTTCCCTTCCCTCACACTATACTTAAACAAAGCCAAATGACCATATCGAATAATAGATAGTCTCATCATAGCAGAATAATTTCATCAGCATTAAGGCGTGGTAGATCACATGATCACACCATACATGCATTCCTGGACAACTAACCACCGAATGATAGACACTTTCAACTTAACCTAACCCTGGCTGACAGAACAACACTTTCCCCACCATCTGATTATACACCATAACCCCATCCATCATCTGATTACCCACCATAACTCTCTTACTCACCATCCATGCGTTGCTCCTCCCACTTGTTTGGCCCGGGAACAGTCCCTCCATTCCCGGCATATGGTGGGAACTGATCAACTCCTCCGTTCCCCATTGTGTCTTGGTAACCGTTGAAGCCCCCTGTTGCAAGTTCTGCAATTTCTCTCTCATCCATGATCTGCAGGTAAATGTAGGAAATAGATTGTCACCTTGGTTATGCATAGAAGTGATCATACAACCTACTCAGATGATCATGTAATCCATTGAGGCAATCATGGGATTTAGTCATGTAATCATATATTATCTATTGAGACATGTTCATTTCAGACAATCGGATCATGCTAAATAGTGTGAGTGGTGGTCGTTAAGCATGTGACCTACAACAGTTACAAATAATACACACCATTAAGATGAAAGGCCAGATACTCTGAAAACTCTGAATTTTTTTTTTACTGTCACAGTTGCAATAGCCATTAGGGCATCTCACGGAAGGGTGAGCGGTGTTGCATTACTATGGTAACCAACAATGCATTGTTAATGACTATTGTGTTTCTATTCTAGTGACAATGCCAAAAAAAAAAACAAAACCAAAAAAAAAAAAATAAATAAAAAAAAAAAAGTTGGCAAGGGAAGTAAAGTGCATCTGCTCTAACTGTTTTTTGTTCATGCCTCAGGCACAAACATCTGTCTCTTCCAGGAGTTTTCCACATCTTCCATAAAACTAACAGTATTCAGATCATAATATCAACTTAACATATATAAGAAACTGTGAAATACCTAAATATTGTATGAATCTCATTTCTGTTTTTTTAATTTTATTTTAAGGCTGTGAACACAGTAGAAGACCAGTAATTGCCTCTCTCGCTCCCTCCCTCTCTCTCTCTTTGCTGTTCCCCATTGTTTGATATTGTTTTCTCTATGGTTAGGAACTAACCGTGACTTATCTCACCACAACAGACACTCCAAATTTACCTACTGTGAGTTCTTCTCTATCTAATATGACAGTTTTTCAAGCCATGGGCAACAAATTTAACGATCCTTTCCATTTTAAAATTAGCCTAAACAATCCATCCTTTTTTATGGACATGGTGTCCATAAGTGTTTATTACAGGCACATCTGCTGCCACTAAGACATACAGACACAGAGAGATAGAAATGTATATTAATCACATCAGCACACACAACTACACTCCAGTTGAACTAGTTCAGCAGCACCGACAGAGAGATATAATGGCTTCCCCTCCCTCACCAGTGAACTATTTAATTGCATTTGGAGGCAATGTTTCAAGGTCTACTAATATAACCAAAAGAAGAAACATAAACCGCAAGTAGTATTAACAATTAAATTTAGCATTCTAATCACACACGTGGCGTGAATGGATCACAGATTATGCAGTGGTCGAGACATAAGGATAGCAAACATGAGAAAAAAATTTCTTTCAGGGCACAGAGCAAGAGACAATATGAAGAGAAGTGCAGTAACCATGGTAACCACAATGTCAAACGTCCTAGCATCAGAGTTTAACATATCTATCTCAAAACTAGCTGTCAGAGATCTCCAGTGAGCTTGATAGTCACTGAAGGGTCTCCAAATATATATCAAAAACCATCAAAAGTGAAGCTCAGGTCAGGCATCCTGCAGTCTCTGGAAAGGTGCCCAAAGCAAACATAGAGTGGCCTTAATATCTGCAGCCATTTTTATGTTCGAAGAACCTCCTTGAACAAAAAAGATATTTACAAACTGTCAGAGGCTCAATTGGACTGTTGACAGAAGGAGGGAAGTTTCTATACAGTGAGAGCAGGAAATTGATACACACATGCCACAAACAGCTGTATTCCCTTACATGGTGGTCTCCAGGAAACTTCACAAATTCTGGCAATAGCTTAGACACTGAGACACAAAATGCACATTTGGCAAGTTGTCTTAATAATGGGACATGCACTTTGTACAACCAAGGGTCAGGGTACATGTAGCAATAGTGTTGGGACCACTGCAGTGGTATAAAGGTTTAGTTGTACTACACCACACGTGTCTATCAATCTTACTGTCTTGTAAATGAAGGATGTAACGCCATTTTACAGCTTCTGTGGCTGGCATGACAATATCAGCTAAGGTTTCATTCTGGTCTTAACCCTAATTTTAACCAGCCCTATGGCAACATCCCATGGGACTCCATGTTAGCCTAACTTAATTCTAATGCTAGTCAGCCCATGTGACTCCATGCTAGTCTAACTCTATCCCCACAGCAACATCCCATGGGACTATTGCATCATGGCCTGTTATGACACGACACAATACATGACTTCATAGTTGAGAAAGTCCAGAGTGTTTCCTATCCAATAGCAACCCCATAATGGTGTAGCACAATAGCCCTATCTTGTACGGGTACAAAGTATGACCATAAAATTCAAAAGTGCTTCTTGTTGAGGCTGAACCTATGGTGGCAAACACTCACAACATACACACTGGAGTGATAGAACTCTCACTTTCCCTTCTCCTCCAAATCCTCTTCCCCCCCCCCCCCCCCCCCCCCCCCAGTCACGTCTTAGCTCTTTTCACTCCAATGGCCCTCGTTTCCCTCCCGCCCCCTCCAACTCCTCTTCCCTCATCAACATACCTCAACGTAAGACTGAGGAAACAGTCCAGTGTCTCCATTCTCCATCTGCCCTTCCCACCAGCCATCGCCAATGTCCTAACAGCAACAATAACAAAGAAATCAACAATTAAAGAAAACAAAACACTACCGCATGGAAATATTACAACCACATATCTGTGTGAAGTCTCACCAAATAAAATACAATAAAATATTTGGCAACTGGTAATCCCATAGAATATTTAAATGCTGGAACACGGCACCAACCAACATTCTGAGTCTTCATGTGGTCTGTTCCATCACAAGATTAGACACCAGAAAATTTACATTAATTGGGATTAATTAAAAACCAACAAACATCTATTTCTCGCCGCACCCACCACCACAAGTGGTATCAGTAGCTCACAGTATGTATGGTGATAGCCCAATCATGTGTACAACAGTCACTAGATGAACCCTGGACAAAATTTGCATCGATTTGGGCGTAATAACAGAAAAAGTTTAGAAGCTGTGCTAATAATGTAACACCATGTGACACAAGCAGAACTCTCTGACCTGAGAAGAGGGAAAATTTATTTGGAGTCATAACGGTGCAATGATACAAACACATATCCTCGCACTGGACAGAATGTGATGTTTCAGTCATCCGTTTTGAAGGTATCTCTGTTGGGTAGTATGACAAGTTGTATCTCATAGTGGGTGTGGCTTGATATGAGGGACAAGTTGTTATCTCATAGTGGGTATGGTTTAATAAGGGGGAGGAGCCCATGCAATGCAGACATACCCACTCTATAGGTAGAGTGCCTAGGAATGGTATAACCAACACAAATGCCTATGGGTAATGAAATGCTAGAAAACAAGAGATAGATAGTCCCACCAGTTCAATGGAGACGATCTTGGAGAGGAGGGGAGAGAGGAAAAAAAAACAAAAAAAAAATGCATATATTTCATTATCAGCATAAATTTTCTACATAGAGATCAGAAATTGTGTCGTTTTCTTTTAATCTTGCACCAATCTTTTACTTTCAGAATGCAGCATACGATTGCCGAAGGACATTGAAAGCGACACTCCACATTCCACAAATTGATAATGAATCCTGCACATACATGCATACTGGAGAGCATCTGGTTGGTGAGAGCAGATGGCCTGGGCATTGAGTCCTGAAGCTACACTGGGCTACTTATGAACACATCATAAAACTTGTACATTTACATCAAGATACACACATGTACATGCATGTCATAACACATGTGAACACGCTGGACGTGATCCGATGCAAATCAGAAAAATAAGAATAGCTGGTGATAGAATGCTACTTGTGACTATTACACTATTTTCTTCCATTTTGTCGTATCTATAGCAATGCTGTGCAACTCCTTATAAAGCACGCCAGTAATTGAAAGTTACATGCTGTTACAGGTCTGTATTTTGTGTCAGAAGAGGTTGTATTAGTTACAAAGCTACTCCAGCTAATTCTCAGTCCTCAACTGTCAGAGAACATCCGCCATATACTCACTACCACAACTTTCCTAGCTAATATTCAGTTTCACAGTACAAACAAGTAATATCAAGTAATGTCTTAGAAAAGGAAATGTTCAAGGCCATTCAAGAGATGGGTGAGGCCAGCTACATTGCCAAGAATAAATGAAAGAAATTGAATCAAACTGCAACTTGTACCAGAACGTCAAGGAAACCTGCTTTGAAAAACCTGGACTAAATGAATGCTGAAATCATTTTCCAGTGTGTGTTTGCACTACAGTGTAATTTACACTCAATGTGGGCGAGTATATATTCGTTAACTCATTATGGCTGCACAGTAAACTGAGGGATTACCGTGCAATCTGCACCAACACAAAAGAAGTGGGAGCTAATTAGAATGCAACCTATTTGGTCAAGATTGGGTGTTGTGTCCAGCACCTGTAGCTTATGGCATAATAATAAACTAGTCTATCAAGTAACAGGAAAGTCTGACTGCCACAACAATCAACAGGTAATTATGTAACACAAAACACTGGAGATCAGTTTATTCCATTTACAGCAACCAGAAAAATACCCATCCTACAGATGGAGACAACCCCCCCTCCCACCTCCTGAAGGATATTTTAGCATAGCACCCATCCAGGACAGAGACAACAAAGACCTCTTGATATAATTGTAGATCTATTGTTTGCTATCTCAGCCCAGATGCTTGGGCCTACAGGGCTAAAAAAGAAGTAAAAAAAAAAGAGCTGGAAATAGTTTGGGCACAGTTTTGCTGACCTGTGTTCACACAATTGTGGTTTTTAGTAAGTGGGGTGGTTTACTCAGGATAGAGTTGTGACCACAACCAGGAAATTCTTTGGGGGGGGGGGGGGGGGGGGGGGAAATAGCCCCACAGTCAGGGTTTTACCCCAATCTTCACCAAACTTCCCTATAACCACCCCAGGGTGACCCCATCAAACCCTAAAAATGTGAACCCTTAGGCCCAATCGTCTGGGAGGAGTTAGCGAACAAATTGATCTTCACCAAACTTCGTTAAGACATCCCCAGGGTAATCCCATAAAACCCTGAAATTTGAGCCCTTAGGCCCAATAGTTTGGGAGTAGTTACTAAACAAACAAACAAATTGATATTATAGTAAAATAAGCTTTTTATGGAACAGGAATTCCGCCTTTTGTAAGAAGCTGAGTTCAGGGAAAATGTCTGCACTGTATTCAAAACATCACTGTAGATTTGTACTAATCGGGAGGGAAATATACAGGGGTTTACATGCATAACTTTTGAACTTAATAACTTTTGAAGACTTCAAGGACAGCACCATTTAAGTTATTCATGAAGGGTGTGACCATCTGATGTAGAGTCGCATCCTTGATCATAACCCTCACAGAGCTGTCTACTTCCCTCCCTCACAGAGAGGGCAACCAACAATATATCCAGTTAGCGTAAAATTATCCATTTAAACAGATGATCAATGTCTGTATTTAATGATATCACTAATGAGGAGAACAGACTGCCAAATTCATGCCACACTAATCAGACTACAAGATGGGGCCGCCAAACTAATGCACCACACACACTACAAGGTCGTCATAGCAACATCGGTCTTAGGTGAGGTCACACCACAAAAAGTCCTCTATGGAGCAATAATAAACTTATTAGTACGTGCATGAATGAATGCATAAATACCTGATTGAGAATGGTGACCACTTCTCCCTCATGTATCACAAGCTCCCCATTCTCTGTGTCACCATCAAAGTCATAGATAATCCTTGCCTGGAAATAAAACAAGAAAGGCAAAAGAAAAAAAGAGAAGAGGAAAAAAGAAGGAAAAAAAGGAATAGTGATATCTACAATTGCTAATATTGTGCACTCACACACATGTACGCATATGCAGCACATGCACACATGCATGCACACACGCATGCACACACACATACAGTTACTGAACATTGGATCAACTGTTGCCCCTGGTTACATGAATACTACAGTTCACAAAATTGTGAGGACTAGAACAAATTTTAAAAACTACAAAAGTTCAAGATAAACAATTATAATATGCTAACATGCTTTAAATCTCTAGTGTGTTCCAAAGCAAATGTTATTCCTTGAATCTCTCTTTCTCTGACTTTATCAGAATTTCAAGGATGGAAGGTTGATAGAAGAGAAATCTCTGTCAAATACAATATGGGAGCATTCTAAGTACTGACAGCTCAAAATAAATTACCAAATATATGTGGTCAAGGATATATCCTGCGTGCTTTAAATAAGAACAATTCTAATTAACAGGAAAGTGTTTTGTTTCTCTAACCGATACCCTCCGTTGAATGCAACCACAGATGTTGGTGTTCTCTGGAGAGTGCTATATAAGGCACAGATCAACACGAAGTAAAGAAGTGAATAGGCCTACTGATGAAAGTATCCATTAAAAAAGATAAAAAAATTTATATTCAATTTTGGTACGTTTGCATTTAAATATCGGCTCATAAATGAATAGATAAATAAATATGAATCCATTAATGAGCAGATATTCTAATAAAAATCATCGGTAATTGACTAATGTTGTCAGTTTATAATCATCTGACAAATAATCAATGTGGACCGAGAATCGACCAACAAGTTGATAGTTGTCCCTGTCGAGGAGAGAAAATAGTCTCTGGTGGGAAAAAACAATGGCTGACTACTCTTCCAGCTCCATGCCACTCTATCTTTCAGTTTTTTTATTGCGTAGTGTTGAAACAACAGACTACAAACAAATAATCACCTGCTTGGTATAGTAATTTCAAAATGTTTTATGGGCAGGACTGGAATGGAACTGGTCCAGAGAATAATTTGAGCCAACTTCACAGACACGGAGCCAACTTCACAAACACGGAGCCAACATTCTATGGGTGTGTACATGAGTTAATCTACACCTATAGTAAAGGGGGGTGGGGGGGGGGGGAACCAAGACCAATACTGGACTGAAAATTTATGTCAACATCAGCGGCACCTCCATCCAGGTATTCATTCTGTACTTTATTCCAGACATTCATCCATACCTTTATCTTGCTTCCATTCAGGCTTTCATTAAGATGTCTATCTATATTTTTATCCAGATGCCATCCAGGCATCCCACTCAGACTGCCCACCTGATCCCAATCAACAGATATACAGATCTTATAAGTTAAGTAATAGCTCCCTTCAAGTAATACAGAGAAACAGCAACACATATCTGGACGTCTGGCTTTTGAGAGAGCTGGATGACATCACAGCTGTTGTGGCTGCAGTGGAATGCCACAAAGACTTGATGATGTGATCAGCAGTGACATAAGAGGATAGAAATAGACGTTCTCTTAATAGATATGAACGAAATAGACAGACAGACTTGAGTAGTTCCCCACTTGTGCACGCCCTGTGGAGCAGGTTAAATATAGAAGTTACTTGGTCCATTTCTTCTCTGAGGTATGCAAGAAGTTGTACAGACAGACTGACTGACTTACTAAGGTAATAACTAGTTTTACATATGAATGGAGCTGATAGCTACGAATTCAAGGAAGTGCATACTACTGGACTACAACAGACACAATGGACTAAGGATTTTGACTCTTATTTGCACTCTCATTTTTTTGTTCTGGACAAGTGAAGCGTCTTTCCTTTCATGTAAATCCAATTTGCTCCACACCAATAAGTCAGTATAATACAATTAAAACAAACCAATACAATAATCTAGCAAATTCTTAAAGTAAAACACACACACAAGCTATATATATATATACATGTATTTATGTAAATTGAGCACTCAGCTTAATTAAAGTAATTGCAACAAACAATGAACATAACTACTAGTTTAGTTTTAAATTCAGAGGGTTATGTGTAATTGATTTCTTAAGCTCCCATAGACAAAACTACTAACCACAAAATCCTGAAAATGGAAGTGAGCAACATTCTCACAGATGTTTCTATCACACTTGCTGACAAGAGTTAGCAGCCCACATTATCCTTACAGTCTCAGCCCTATGTCTAAGCAGGAATTTCTCGAAACACAGATGAATCCTTTAAAGTTACCAGTCTATTGCTAACAACAATTAACCACAGCACTCTTGAAGTGGAGTATGGCCCTTGAGAATGATCCACTATATAAACTGTTTACAGTTGAATTGAAGTTTTGAGGGTGTTACATGCCAAGAAATATTTTTACTTTTCTTAACTGGCTTACTTTGCCTACAATTCAACTACTAGCACATTGTACCTGGTGAAATGTTGATTGAATAGTACACTTAGAAAACTGAAGGTCTAAAGAAAATGTTGAATTGGCATGCATGCTATCAAACCAACAGGTCTTTTCTAACAAAGGGGTGAAGATACCCATTCTTGAAATCTCGCTATTTGCTAGGGGAAACAAATTCGGAGGTGCAGATATCCTTCTTGAATTGCTAATTGCTAGGGGGAACAAATTCAGAGTTGCAGATACCCATTCTTGAGATCTCACTAATTAGCAGGGACCAACAAATGCAGCAACTGTAACTTACACTAGTCTGTCAGGTCATATAATACCACCGAAGCCGAATAAATATTTGAGACTAATTTTTGTCTGCTAATTTAGTTGTACAAGTATGAATGGATATGCACTATTAATTTGGCACTTGTTCTCAAAAGTACTTGCTCTCAAAAGGATCCTTCTCAAAAGAATCCATTTGATTGACTGATTATTCACAGATCTCGATACTTTTACTAGAACAACTAGACAAATAAGGTGTCTACATGTGATACTGTTTTGAAACATGGAGAGAAAAAGGAGGGGAAGGGGGAAGAAACCTGTCTGCCAATTCACTATCAACTCGATGAAAACTTCATAAAGAGCCAATCATCGTCATACTTTATTCCTTGCCTGGTAGAATTCCCATGAGATAAACAATGAGGTGCCTAAACCCACAGAAAATGAAGGGCAAAAAAGAAAAGCACTAACCAAATGCTATGGTAACGGATAGCACCCAATGCACTTCATACAGTACATCTGCTGTGAATTTATCTAGAGAAATATCTTTGGATTCATGTTTCGAGGTTAACATAGATGTCATGAGCCATTGTTCTATTGATCTTACATAGCCAACACATGGAAACTAGCTCTTCAGCTGACAGAACTAGAAGCTGCTACACGTTGCTAAGGAAGTCTATAATATCATGTAGACTATTGCTATAACTAGATGATTCAGATAGATGCACGTTTACCAAGTTAGTTCATGGTCCACTAGCAACCCCTAGCAGTGCCCAGTACTCAAATATCATCCTATCCAACGGGAGAGGTTTATAAAGCGATTTTATAATCTCTCTCACCAAAACAAAGATCTCAATGCTGCAGCTATTACGGTCACGACCCGCTAAAGATCATACCAATAGAGTTTGCACAGACACCTAGGGGGTTGTACGTGAGCTTACCTGGAGTGACATAACCGTCTGCTAAACACGGACGCACCCGCACCCACAGCAAACCTTCAGTATTTCTTTCACACCTAAAATATCGCAAGTTGACCGGGAGAGCCAGACAAACATATAGGGTGTGGCCGATGAGCTATCGGCGTGACGTCAGCCGCAGAGCAACTGGAGGCTCCGCCTCCCGCGCGCCAAAACGAGTTGCGCCCGAGTGCTTTAAAAACAAAAAAAATTTTAATTTTTTTGATTTAAAAAAAAATTGTTTTTTTCTTTTCCTTTTTTCCTAAAAACATACCACTATTAATGTCATAATTGTATTTGGAGCATAAATATTATCACAATTATTTTATTGTTGTTGGAATTTTTAATTGTTGATAATCCTAAAGATTGCACATACTTGCAATTATACAGGGCGATAAACAGTGTAAACTGAAGAATGAGTTGGACTAAAGGTAATAGCTACAGAATAATAACAATAATAGGATTGACATTAACTTCCTCAAAAGAAAAAAAAAGAAGATAGGTTGAGAAACACTGTCACACCTCTGCTTTCCAAATTATATCTCTTCTTTGGGGTTATTTCAGTGTGTAGTCTTTGTTAATTTATTGAGTATGTCACTGCATATAATTGCGTTAGAATTTCATTAACAGCTAAATTTTTATTGCATGAAGAGTCCAATCTTTTTGATAACAAACTGAGCTTGTAATAAAAGTACAAAGTTACAAGTGATCAATCTTAACATGTGATTGTTAATCACATGCTCCAATCACTAATAAATATTGATTAAACTAAGGGAGAAACATCCATAAACGTATGTGGCCTCCTAACTCATTTGTAAGCTATGCTTTTAGGGTTGTATTTTGATTCATCAATTCTTTTAACCTTTATTTTGGAATGGTTTAAAGAAGCATCATGTTATATTCCTCTTTCTTTCTTTTTTTATTCATTTGACAAAGAATTGACTTTGACCTATTATTCTATTGCTGGAGGGTTTGGTTTAAAAGCTTTTTTCAAACAGAAAAATGCCTAAAATTCAAGGATTGAATTATGCTAACTTACATTCATTAAACATTGCCATAAATGACATATCTTCGATGTATTGCATTAATAATGATACATTTATCTCCTTATTGCCATATCAAGAGATCATGCTATTGGAGCCCTAGGTAACAAAAACATATTCCTACTACACTGTATGGTAACAACTGGCCTCCAAAAAACCTCCAACAATTTACTGTACGCTGGCATCATCAACTGGAATGGCATATTTAAACACTGCACACTTAGTAATTATCAGAAATTATGCATAAGAGAAGATGCAAAACAAGTGTACTTATTAAAGTCTATAAATATCAGTAGGGTTCCTATCCTATAAGAGAAAGAGAAATTCTCTGACATTAAGTAATATTTTCAGCCCAAGATTTGGTATAGGGTCATCAACTTTGTGGTCTACATATACAGTCTTCTTTCATGTGTTTGTGCACAGGTAAATTCAATATTATCTTTGAAAATCTTACTATACTTCACGATTTGCTAGTCTGTCTATCTGCTGGTCGGTCGGTCGGTCGGTCGGTCGGTCGGTCGGTCGGTCGGTCGGTCGGTCGGTCGGTCGGTCGGTCGGTCGGTCGGTCGGTCGGTCGGCCGGCCGGTCGGTCGGTCGGTCGGTCGGTCGGTCGGTCGGTCGGTCGGTCGGTCGGTCGGACGGTCGGACGGTCAGTTGGTCGGACGGTCGGTCGGTCGGTCGGACAGACGGACGGACGGACGGACGGTTGGTCAGTGAAATTTGGTGAAGGTTTGTTCACTAACTCCTCCCAGCCGATTGGGCCAAAAGTGCACAAATTTTAGGGTTAATGGAGGTCACCCTTGGGATGGCTATAAAAAAAGTTTGGTGAAGATAGGAATAAAACCCTGCCTGTGGGGCTATTTTTCCCCAAAATTTCCTGGTGTCGTCATAATTTTATGCCTGAGTAAACCGGCCCACTTACTATAAACCACAATTGTGTAAACACATAGTCAGCAAAACTGTGCCCAAACCACTTCCAGCTATTTTTCTTTACTTATTTTTTAGCCCTGTAGGCTCAAGCATCTGGAATGAGATAGCAAACAACAGATTTACTATCATATTAAGAGGTCTTTGTTGTCTCTGTCTATAGGATGGCTGGGTACTATACTAAAACATCCTTCAGGAGAGGAGGGGAGGGGAGGGGGAAAGGGGGGGGGGGTAGGAGGGTTGTTGTCGCCATATGTTTGATGGGCATTTTTCTAGTGTTGGTAATTCAATGATCTTAGAAAGTGAGGCTGTATAATGTATACTAAAATGTTATATAGTTAGGCTAACAGAGAGAACCAATTTAATGGAATCCATCTGCAGTTCTTAAAAGAATGATTCCTCTTGAAACAGCAATAAAATAACAACAAACAGTAACAACCTATAATAAGAATCTAGTATATGTATCTTTCATGTTCCAATACAACCTGGCCATTTCTGCTCCATCTTAACATCAAATCTTGCAGGAGTCCTAAAATAAGTTGATAAGTCTGCAGTGAGTTTCTTTTCTTTACAATCAATCCTTCCCCCACCCCACCCCACCCCACCCCCACATAGAATACAGTGCAGTACAATGTTGAGACACCCACATATATATTTATGCATAGAAGCTTTCTCTGTGTACCTACCAGGAATACTGGACTACACAATATGGTGGGAGTGTGCTACATGGATAGTGCTGAGTGTATACTTGATGTTGTGTGAATGACTATGTGACATCTGTTTCAGTCATTGAACCATGCCATGTGAAGTAATAATTACTGTGTGAAATATAAAGATTGAGGTGCTACTGCATCATTTAATGGTCCAGTAAAATAGTAAGCTGGTTTTTGAATAAGATGCAAAAAATATCTTGAATAGTGATAGCAGATTGAGATCTTAATTAAAACTTGTTAGAGGAGGTACAATCCCATACGTCTTCACTATGCATATAATCATATTTACATATGCATATGATAGCTTATTTTTTCTTTTTCTCTCTGTATCAGTTATGATGTAAAAATGTTTCTATGATGTGGATCAGAGCCTGATTCTACTAAAACCAGAATACACTCAGCCACCAGCGACTAAAATGATTCCTTGTCTTCCATCTTGTTTACCACATGCTTTCTAGTAAGTCTAAAACATGAACAAAACAGTTGAAATGTTATGACATTGATTCATTTCTATCCTTCCTCTGCTTTGAAACAGCTCATTGTCAACTAAGAGAAGTCACAAATAAAAGTTGAGCTAGTTTATGATAGAGCTGTGAAGATCATTTCTATCATAAACTAGCTCAACTTTTATTGTGACTTCCCTTAGTTGACAATGATCTGCAGAGTATTTCATATCCCCTTCACCACCAGTGTCACACAGAGTTTCCACATCACAGAATCTCTACACTATCACACAGAACCTCCAGTCATCACAAAACTATTAGCAGTTGAATCTCAGCAAAATGAAATGGTACTAATTATAATATCACTCAATAAGTTGAATGGGTCATAAAAATATTGGAACACTTCCACAACTTAGCAGTTTAAAATGATAAAAACCACGAAAAAGTTGCTTACAAGCACAGAAAATATTGATAAACCTTTTAAGAATGTTTCATTGTTCTTTGATATATTGTGTGAAAAATGTTATGCTTTGGTCCATCAATGCACCATTCCATGGAAAATTAGATATGTAACTACACTACTTCTGAACTGTTGGGCTGACTGTTGGGCCGACCGCTGTTGGGCCGACCGTTGGGCGACTGTTGGGCCGACTGTTGGGCCGACTGTTGGGCTGACCATTGGGCCAACTGTTGGACTGACCGACCGTCTGACCGACTGTCCGACCGACCGTCCGTCCGACCGACCGTCCGTCCGACCGACCGTCCGACCGACCGTCCATCCGACCGACCGTCCGACCGACCGTCCGACCGACCGTCCGACCGACCGTCCGACCAACCGTCCGACCGACCGACCGTCCGACCGTCCGTCCGTCCGACCGTCCATCCGACCGTCCGTCCGACCGTCCGTCCGACTGACCGTCCGACCGACCGACCGTCCGACCGACCGACCGACCGTCCGACCGACCATCCGACTGACTGTCCGTCTGACTGACCGTCTGACTGACCATCCAACTGACCGTCCGACTGACCATCCGACTGACTGTCCGACCGACTGACCAACCAACTGACCTCCAACTGATCATCTGACTGACTGGCTGACTGACTGTCCGACCAACTGACCATCCGTCCGACCGACCATCCATCCATTCGTCCATCCGACTGACCATTTGACCAACCGTTCGACTCACCGTTCAACTCACCATTCAACCGACTATTGGATGACTCTTTGACTGTTCCACTAATCTATATTAGTGGTATCAAATCACTGGAAGTACTTATACTGCTGCAGGCCATGTTGTGTTCAGGGTCAGTATTGTTGGCACCAAAATTGCTCGGAACTTTACCTATTGGTATAGCTATCTGTACTGCTGCTGGTTGGATTCAGACCTAAACCACTGCCACCAAATGTTATGAACCCCAACTTGTTCTCAAATTAGATATAGCTTTCCAATATTTTAAATTATTCACTGATAGACTAATAGCGACTGAATGACAGAGTAATAGCCTATGAAGTACTTAGTAGTATAACTATAATAGTTTTTATGAACTGATGAAGAATGAGATTGTGGCATCAGCAGGCATTAACTGACTTTAATCATATTAAACTTGTCTTGTGTTATCTCTATAGGTGTTGAATGTCTATTGATTATTGTCATGTGTTACTCTTACTCTATTACTTCTCTGCATGATTTTCCTTCTAGAACATTTTGATATGATTTGTATATAAATAGACTAGCTGATTTATTTCATCAGTAGCTATTCATTCAATGAAATAAGTTTGTCTTCATCAAAAGTTGTTAAATTCTACATTGGTGACCCTGACAAACCTAACTATCGAGCTCACGTCTGTTCTTGACCTACTTAACCTATTTCACACTCATGGTTGAAGTCCCAGCATCAATTGTTCATGCAATTTCTTTGAAACTGCCACCTTTCTGGCTTGAAGACCCTGTTCTCTGGTTTCATCAAGTAGAGGCTCAGTTTGCCACCAGAAACATCAACCAATAATTGACTCGATACAACTATGTGGTAGCATCCTTACTACCTGAAACTGTTCAAGAGGTGCGTGATGTAATAATTAATAGGCCAGAGGATAACCTCTATGATACTCTCAAAACCTGTCTCATCTCTCGCACTTCCCTCAAACAATCACAAAGAGTGCAGAAGCTACTCTTCTTAAGACCATTGGGAGATCTCAGACCATCCAGCTACTTAGACAAATTGAGCAGTTTGCTAACAAGAACTGTGATGGTGATATAATACTTCAAGAGATCTTTTCTCTCTCATCTTCCTTCACCAGTACAGTTAATCTTGAAACCTCACCCAGAGATCATAATACAGGAAATGGCTACCTTAGCTGACATCCTCATCACTGTTGCTACTCCAGATGTCAAGTCTTCACCATCAGTTTTGGAGATATCTTCCATTACTGAAGCCATCACTTCTATTAAGTCAGAGGTGAATTACCTCAAAAGACATCTCCCTTAGATGATGAAGTCACCCAGTGCTTCAGTGTCATCATCAACTCTCTGTGGGTACCACACCAAGTTTGGAAAAATTGCCACAAAGTGCCAGCCACCTTGTTCCATGTCTGGGAAATGCTTCACACAACTAGTGATGGCGACCACTGGATTGGGTAATGATAGTTGCCTTCTTTTTCTCAATGACTGCACTTCTGGCCAACACTACTTAGTCGACTCTGGTGCGGAGGTCAGTGTATTGCCTGCTACAACAAGTGACTGCCGAGAAAAAAAGAAAGGTTCCCATCTTCAGGCAGCAAATGGCACTTATATACCAACTTACGGAACCAGGACCCTCTCCCTCGACTTGGGAATGGACCACAAATTTACTTGGACCTTCATTGTTTCAGATGTCTCTAAGCCCTTCCTAGTTGCAGACTTCCTCCACCATTCAGAACTATTGATAGACCTTGCTTGTAAATGTCTCATTAACAGAGACAGACATTTAGCAGCACCTTGCTCCATACATCTCGTGATCAAGCTCTTGCTCTCTGCTACCTTGCAAAACCATCAATTTATCGTTCTCTCCTACAATCTTTTCCTTTTCTCACAAAACCCTGTTTCAATCACAGCAATATTCGACACAATGTTGCTCATCACATTGTCACAAACGGACCACCAGTCTTAGGTTGATTTGGCACCTTAGTCCTGAGAAACTACAAGTAGCCAAAAAAGAGTTTGATGAAATGCTTGCTCTGGGCATTATTCGTCCCTCCAAAAGTAATTGGTCTTCGCCACTTCACATTGTTCCAAAAACCCACGACAGGGGCTGGAGACCTTGTGGAGATTTCCAACGCCTGAATAATATAGCTAAGGATGACTGATATCCAATTCCGAACATGCAAGACTTTGCTGCAATGTTGGAAGGCAAGACCATCATCACTAAAATTAACCTACTTCAGGGTTTTCATCATATTCCTGTAAATAAAGATGACATTCCAAAGACAGCAGTTATAACCCTGTTTGGCCTCTTTGAGTTCCTTTTCATGCCATTTGGACTAAAACCTGCTCCTCAGACATTCCAACAATACATGGATTGTGTTATCCGAGGTTTAGACTTTGTCTTTGTCTACATGGATGACTTGCTAATTGCAAGCTCATCATTGGACAAACATGCTCGCTACATTCAACTTGTCTTTGAACTCATCGCTTCACATGGACTAGCTATCTGACCTGACAAAACTGAATTTGGCTGCAAGGAACTCTCCTTCCTCGGCCATCACATCTCAGCCGCTGGCCCCCAACCACTTCCTGAATGTGTTCAGGCTGTGCAGGACTTTCCACAATCCCCCCCAAAAATCTGATCTCACTCGCTACCTTTGTCTCATTCACTATTATCATCATTTCATTCCCAAATGTGCAGAATAACTCTACCCACTCCACCAGCTCACTCATGGTCAGAAATCAAGTGATGACTTCACTTGGACACCCAGCGTAGTGCCAGTATTCAATGCAAGAAGAAACATACTGGCTAGTGCAACTCTCTTGACTCATCCTTCCCACAATGCTCTCACAAGATTAAACACAGATACTTCAGATCAAGCTGTTGGTGGAATGCTTGAACAACTCCAAGCTGGCAAGTGGTTGCCTGTGGCATTCTTCTCCAAGAACCTTCAATAAAACAGAGACACGCTACAGTGCCTTCGATAGAGAGCTACTAGCAATTTTTTGGCCATCAAACATTTCCACTATTTCCTGGAAAGTCACTCCTTCAAAGCCTACACTGACCACAAGCCGTTAACCTTTGCAATTTCGGGATCAGGCGATTCATGGTGTCCACGCCAGAGCAGACACTTATCTTACACTGCTGAGTCACCACAGACATTTAGCACATCATAGGCAAGCAGAATGTATTTGCAGACACCATTTCAGAGCACCAGTCAATGAGATTGGCACTACTCTCACCTCATCCCTGGAGTTTGTCAACATGGCTATTCTTCAAGACAATGATTCTGACATACAAACCTACCGCACTGCAATTACAGGACTTCATCTTCGAAACATCACTATTAGTGGGGCAGATTAATCCATTTTTGTGTCACAATTGATCAAATTGTGATACAAGCATCAAATTTTGGATACACATTCCCTTTGGGTCCCTTTTTAGGAAAAAAAAAACGTTAGCCACTTCAAAATCCAAGATGGCCACCATTTTTCAAGATCACCACCAATCATACATTTTCACCCACAGTTAACCATCATGGTGTCCTTTTTGTAACCATGCAGAAACTGTTATTAATCTTCTCAACAGGTTTTTAAAAACTCTTCTTTTTTTTTATTAAATCACTAGTTTCTAACTTTTTAATGATTGTCCCAATCAGTCCAGGCATGTACAACTGCACAGTGCTGTACAGGTGAGGCCTAAGCAATAACATTTGCAGTTTCCATGACATTCCTTCTTGCAGCCGCATTTGGTCAGTTCTTGGCAATTTGTCGCAATAGGTGGAAAGGTACTCCAGCAGATCTTCCAAATTTCACCTTGTATCCACCCCCAATCTGCTGGACTCTGAGTTTCAGGCTGACACACTGTTGATTGACTCCATATACATCCTGCCTGATAGGCAGCATGCTTAGAATGTTCCAGGAGAGCAGCTTGAGTAGGTGGGATAGCTTTATACGACCTCTTCTTATGAGCAAAGAGTTTCAGTCATGCATCGTTCACACATGTAGCAGTGCTTGACCTGTCATACATTATGACTACAAACTTCTCAAGGATCTCAAAGTCATCATCTCTAACTGTTGGTGGATACTTACTAAGTTGTTTGAAGACACTTGATACTTCATTGCACACACTCCAGGTTTGCCATGCAGACCTCTTTCCTTTGCCATGGAATGCAGACACAACATCACAACCACTGAAGGCATGGAAGAAGAGGATTCCACTTGTCTTCTCAGGGCCAATTGTAGAAACTACGTCATGTATTGGAATCCATCTAAGATGAGTTCTCTGACCAAAGGCAATCCACAGTTTCTCCAAGCCAAGCTCTTGCAAGGATGGCAGAGTAGATATTGCTATTACCACAATATCTGTGTCATTTGCCTTGATCATGAGGACTTCGTGGCCTTCCGTTACTGCATCCCTGGCATGTACAAATATATGGGTATCTGCCTCTTCATGTCTACATGGAGCCACATGGTCTAAGCTGATCATTTGATTGCTGAGTGCAAGTTCTTCCTTCATCACGATGATCATGTTAGCAGTGTGCATTTCAGCTATTCTGTCTGCAAGGAAGTGGAAGAGTTCTGTCTTGTTGTTGGCATCACACATGAAGCTTTGCCAGTTTTTTGGTGTCTTGTTGGTTCCTGTAACCCTCCTTGTGACTTCCTTTCCTCGCTTTGCTCTAGTATCAGACTTCAAGCTGGATGGCAAGTACACATCAAAGACGATGTCAGCTCTCTTGTATTTACCAGAAATTGCTTTTATAGTTGGGAGGACATCTACTCTGGCATAGTCATCAAATACATTTGATGTATGTGGGGACAGGGAGTTTATCAATGCTGAGCCATCAATGATGATAGCATCTGCTTCTGGTTCTGCGTCTGGTATTGTCACTTGGGATTGGAGAAGTGCAACAAGATCAGATTTCTGACAGGTGTGTAGCTTTCTGTTGTCACTCAAAGCAGCAGGAACTGGTTGGTTTTTCTCTGGCTTATAGGAACTTGGAGGTGACTTAAGCTCTTCTTTCTTGTCTTGTTGACAGAGGCAACATTTTATCCAATCAGTCTGCCATTTAGATGCTGATGATGTAAATGGAGTAGTCATAGCTATTGACAAGATGAGACTTCCCTTTTGGCCAATGTAACCTTGAGGATGAAAGACAATGCATGCAGAACAAGCATAGAAGTGATGGCTGGCCTGGCAATTGATTTCTGGGTGGCTTCTACTAGACTCACCTTGCTAACTTCAGATTAATCTTAGTCCTACTGTCACTTCTTCAGTCAGTAATACTAGGCCATGTGATATGCCACATGGTCAGGTCAAAGGTCAGACCTAATGAAATGATCTAGGAACATAATAATCATGGCACAAAAGGGGTTAAAACATCAAAATTAACATCAAGATGTTTATTTCTACTCTGAATATTGGCAGCCATCTTGGAAATGGTGGCCATTTTAGATTTTCAGGTGGCTAATGTTATTTTCCTAATAAGTGACCCAAAAGGAGCACATCTGCAAATTTTGGTGCTTGTATCACTATTTGATTGATTGTGACACTAATCTGCCCCACTATATATCGGGTTCCAGTTGCACCCTATTGTGTGATGTATCCATGCATTCTCTGCAACTGATTGTTTCAAAGTTACTACATCTTCTTGTTTTTGAAACTGTTCATAACTTGGCACATCCAGGAGTTAAACACACACAAAAGCTCATTACACAGCACTTTGTGTGGCATGGCATTAAGTAGGATATAACTGCATGGGTAAGATCCTGCACTGCCTGTCAGCTTGCCAAAGTTCACCATCACACTATTGCTCCACTTCACAAATTCACACTGCCAAAGAGCTGCTTTGACTGCATCCACGTTGGTATCATGGGTCCTCTTCCTCAGTCATGTGGTCACAACTAACTTTTCACTATTATTGACAGGTTCACTCGCTGACCCAAAGCCATTCCAATAGTCGACATCTCTGCAGAATCTTGCTCCATGGCACTTCTCTCTGGCTGGCTCTTGTGCTTCGGTCTTCCTAAAGACATAACATCCGACAGAGGATGACAGTTTGTGTCTGACCTCTGGTCACAACTTTTGGACATGATTGGTACTAAAGCAGCTCACACCACTGCATACCATCCTCAAGCTAATTGTATAGTTAAACGATTCCATCGACAACTGAAGGCCTCCCTCAAAGCCAAGCTGAATACTTTCAACTGGTTCAACAAGTTGCCATTAGTCCTGCTTAGAATAAGAATTGCTCTCAAGGAAGACATTGGCTGTTCAGCAACAGAGTTTGGTCAGATACTCTGGCTTCCTGGAGAATTTTTTGTTCCCTCTCCAGATGCTTCACAACCACACATTCTCTCATGTCTCAAGAGTTACATGGCCAGATTGCGTCCAACTCCAACAAAAAAATCTAATCTCAAATAGAGTCATTCATATTCCTCACAATTTGATGTAATACACACGTCTTCATGTGCCTAGACTGTCACCATTTCCCTCTAGACTGCCCATACAGTGGTCCATATAGAGTCCTCAAGTGCAATGACAAATATTTCACTCTAGACCTCATCACAAGAGTGGACACTCAGTATCAACTGACTCAAGCCAGCCTTCCTTGATGTACCACCAGTGACTTGTCCAGTTCCAGATCCTGCATTACCTACAGTTCCACATCCAACACTAACTACTACACCACCCATTTCAACTGGGAGCAGTGGCATCATACAAGCACCACAATGGCTGAACCTCTGAGGCATCCTTGTATTGGTGAGGGGGTGTGGTGATATGGCATCTGCAGGCATTAGCTGACTTTAATCATATTAAACTTGTCTTGTGTTATCTCTATAGGTGTTTATTGTCTATTGACTATTTTGATATGCTACTCTTACTTTAATACTTGTCTGCATGATTTTCCTTCTAGAACATTCCAATATAATTTGTATATAAATAGACTAGCAGATTCATTTCATCAGTAGATATTCATTCAATGAAATAAGTTTGTCTTCATGAAAAGTTGTTGAATTCTACAAGATAAATAAATATGCTATTAACTGATAGACAATTTATATAGAAATAGTTCTTTGTTGATAAAATAACAGCTGCTCAGGAGATTTCCCAAATTATTATGCTATTGCTTTTTTATAATCCTTTACTGAAATGCTGGTATTGGCCATGAGTTACTGGTATTTACCACTCATAATTGCCAAAACTCTATTAATTTGAAAGTTCCATTTTATAATTTTGATAATATAATGCTGTCTTCTATTGTCAGACATCTGTGCAGAGGCATCTAACTCCATATACTGCCAGCCAAAGCTTGCTTATATTTGACAATTAAAGCTATTTAGCTTATGGGAAAGCTCAACAATGCAACAAAGTCTCTCAACAACTTCCCAGTGGTTAGAGGTGCAGGCAAGTTAAAAGTGTGACCTATGACACCTTGCTGTTGATATCACTCTACTTTTGATGAGATTTTGGTGGTAAACTGGGGACCATTTTTATTTCAGCATCACCTCTTGTAGTACTACATATTATTCTTTATTTATTGATGTGAAGTCTCCCTACACTTCCAAACAATCTGGTAGATATTGACCTGTTTCCGAAGTCTCCCTATATTTTTTAACAATCCGGGAGATATCATCCTGATCCAGTGTCCAGGGAAATAACTCCTGAAATCTCAGGGATGAGGGAGACTTGAGAGGTCTGATTGACTAGAGTCCTAAACCTGGCACACAAGCACCACACAATGACCCTGTAAGTGATATGGGCTAATTTTCACCTGGCCATACCTCTTCCTCTGGGCATGTTTGGCTAAAATAGTTTGTATCAGAGAGTACAGTAGTACTCTAAGTAGGGATGACCAAAAAAAAAGCTGTCTAACTAATACAACATAAAAGCTTCACTTTCTCTGCTATGGCTCAAACCTAGGCTATAAAACTCACCTGCTGTCCATAAAAGTTGCAACACAAACTACCAAGATAGTTTCTGTCCTCCAAATCAATCACTAAATTAGCAGCCGAGACTCATCAAAATCACCAAATGTTCTTTATCTTTCTTCTTATTATTATTCTTCAGTTCCAGGGCTAGAGCCGCTGGCTACAGCAAACCATGCAATAGTTATACTAACAGCTTACTGTTTCTTTAGACTAAGTCCACGATCTCATCGTTTGCTTCACCATGCTAACAAATTACCGAAGTATACCCCAGACTAGCAGCTGCAGTGTTAAGTTCAAACCACCATGTTTGACACTACTAATTCGTCTATGCATAGAATTGTCAACTATTGGCATTGATGTTATATTTAACAAGTAAAAGTAAAAAATATGTGCACACTTGTGGAAGCCAATCAAATGCATAGAAATGCCAATCTAGTACTGTAGCTAGCTATCTGACAGTGTGAAAAAACTAAAGGAAACAAGTGAAAGTAAAAAATATTTCTTAGTAAAAAATATTTCTTAGTAATAAAAACAATAAGTAGAGATGATGTGTCAGCAAAAAGTGAAGAAACAGGAGTTCTGTGACAGTGTGTGTTACAAAATTCCCTACTTCACCGATTCCACATTCTCGTAAGATGTGATGCCAAAAGACTGCCACCTCTTCAATTGGCTTGTAGCTAGTTCATGTAGAATATTTATTCTAAGTTCACAGGAATTTCGCAACATAGACTGTCACGCTATCGTGTAGAATTTTAAGTTCACTGGAATCAGTACTTTCACTTGCATATATATGCATGCTGTGGTATCCAACCAAAGCACCATACCGAATGAAACCCACTGTTCACGGTAGACACACTCTATACCAAGGATGTTATTTTTTAGCCAAAAAAAATTGGGGCACCAAGCCACATCACTTTCTGGGGTGTGTGAGACTAACCCTCGACCTAGTTACCCAAAACTTGCATGCACACACATCATCACTCTGGGGGCTGAATCCCACCTTGCCACACTCCTTCTCTGTGCATGGTAGGCTAAATATTCCAAAAATGGTACTTATGCCAAATTCATGCTGATGGGCTTAGTCACACCAGGCCATACCACTTTCCAGCCACACCACCACATCAAATGAAACCTGCTCTCCAGTGTAAAACAGCTTGCTCTGAGGTTGGTATTAGCCAAAAAAATTTGGGTTATATGACCACACCTCATTCTGTGACATGTCAGGCTAAAAATGATGTGATCTATTTATGGTACTTATGGCTGATAAAATTTATGGACACACACACATGCACACACACGCACACACACACACACACACACACACACACACACACACACACACACACACACACACACACACACACACACACACACACACACACACACACACACACACACACACACACACACACACACACACACACACACACGATATTACACTATGTAATTTTCAAGGTTTGTCTGTCTGAAATGGAAATTTTAATCACCACAAAATATTCATGGAGTATCTGAATTAGCTCTGGGAGTGCATAGATTACGTTTTTCTGTTCTGGGGAATAATCTATGAATATAGGTTAGGGCTAGGGCTAGGGTATTCTAGAGTTTCATGGTGTGCTAAGTTCATTTTGATTAGACCTTCGGTGCATGACAGGCTAAATACTAATAATGGTATTAGTAAGCCTGTTGCAGCTTTGCTGCATGGCATTCGTGCACAGAAGTAAGCAAATAATACAAGAAACTAAATCAAGATTTGCTGGTAACAGCTTGAATGAAATATGTGGGTACTTTCATATTTCTTCACCAGTGTTTGTTGGCCAAACCACACCCATATCCACACCCACGGAAGGGTAGTGACACTCCCAGTGACATGAAGACCACATGTCAAATTTAACCTGATTGGTCCAGCAGAGCAAGAGAATGTGGTCTCCATGTGACCGGAAGTGTATTACTCTCCTGTGGGTATGGCCATGGTGTCCAATTAAATATTGTTTCCCTTGATTTCCCTGATTGACCAATCTGGCTGTCTCCATTAGTATTTTATAGGTGTGGCTATACACATTCATAGGAGGTTATAAATACTCTTGTTGTCACATGGAAACCACATTCAAGTCATGATTGGTTCTTATCAGTGAAAATAACTTCCAGTAGGTGTGGCAAATGATCAAACAATACTCACAGGAGGGTAATAATACTCTCCTGGTCACATGGAGATCACATACTAAATTTCTGTCTGATCAGTTCAAACTGTCAAGACAACTGCCTATGGGTGTGGCTTTAAAAACCACACCCATGTCACAAACACATGCATTGTTAATGCTAACCCGGTTACTTGGAGTCCACATGCCAAATTTCAGCCAGATCAGTCCTTTAATTAGCTTTTGGTAGCCCAAACAACTGCCAATGCGTGTAGTCATGACAAAACCACACCCACATGTGTTTAATAGTGTTCACCCAATTACTTGGGAATCACATACCAAATTTCAGCCTAATTGGTCCTATAATTTGCTCTTGGCAGCCAAAACAACTTCCTATAGGTGCAGTTATGGAAAAACCACACCCATTATCACACCCACATGTGGTTAACAATGCTCACCTGGATATTTGGAGACCATATGCCAAATTTCAGCCTAATTGCTACTTTGATTAGCTTTTGGCAGCCAAAATAACTTCCTGTGGGTGTGGATAGGGCCAAAGTACACCCATTGCAACACCCACATATTGCTATTGACGCTCTCCTGGGTACTTGGAGACCATATACAGAATTTCAGCCTGATTGGTCCTGTGGTTTGGCAGTGAAAACAACTCACACATACATATACACACACACACACAGCGCTCTTATTTAAAAATAGATAATAGTAGTAGTAGTAGCTAAATAGTACTAAAGTGCCCCTAAATACTACTTCATATGAAGTTCTTAAACATTTTTTATGCTTAATATTTTAAAAGCTATTTGTAGTATCTTGAAGGGATCCCACAATACACTTATTTATTATTCCCAGAGTTTTACATGCATTGCATAGTCCATTTTGAAGATATATTATAGTTATGCCCACAATTTAACTAACCTTCCACAAAACAAACAAGATAATGACTTAATGTTGATTTCCAAATCTACTGAATTTCCACTGGGGTGGGGGGTGGAATTGAAGGGGGAAAAAATTAAAGGGAAAATTTATTTCACAAATATTCATTAAAACATTTCCAGGAGGCTGTAATGTTCATTATTGAATTTACACAAGTATTATCACAAGAACAAAAACAAAAACAACAAGAACAACAAAGTAACATTTCAGCTCTGTTACATGCAAGTGAGCTGGGGAGGGGGGTAAAAACCCTCTAAAATAGTACACTATTGAGAAATCAAACCAAGTTGTGACCCTCTCAAATAATACACCAAGAAAATAAACCAGTTTGTGACTATAGGAAATCAGAAGGCCAACTGCTTTTTTTCATTAGTAATCTCAAAGTAAATTGTGTATCAATTAAATAATTG
Source organism: Lycopodina hypogea (assembly GCA_963969325.1). Taxonomy (NCBI): domain Eukaryota; kingdom Metazoa; phylum Porifera; class Demospongiae; order Poecilosclerida; family Cladorhizidae; genus Lycopodina; species Lycopodina hypogea. The sequence continues at coordinate 8,673,157 of OZ017791.1, read as the reverse complement.
GTCAAGCAAATTTTGCCAAATAGCAGAGCAAAAGTCTTTCAGGAATTTTTCTTATCGGGTAAAGATCGCCAATAAAACACTTACATCGATCCTTTCCAGAGTGGTTATATTAAATTAACAGGTAGGCGGAGTCTTAAGAGATCATCAACAAGCTAGCTTAGCTATCCTGACCTGAAGGGTCTATAGCTACAAAGAATGGACAAGTTGAGGCTTTAACAAAAATCGTTTAACAGCTGCAGTCTTTTGTAAATTGCATGTTTTATAGTTCCCCGTGACTTTGACCTTGCAATCCTCCAGCCTAGTCGAAGGGAGGTGAGTAGATTTTCTGTCTTTAGTTTGACTAGGTGCCATCAACGGCTAGACTCCACCTATAAGTAAGATAGATGAGAGCATAGGTTAATTTTATCTTTGGTTCGCTGTGTGTGTGTATGTGTGTATGTGAGACTAATTTGCTGCTTGGGTATGGTAGGCTGAGCTATTCAAGTGTTTCTTTATTTATAGGGAACCATTATGAACCATCAATTCTGAAGTGTTTGTTTGTTTGTTCTGTGTGCCCACTAATAAATAAGGGAATAATCAGGTCACTGCTCAGATTTCAGTGCTTTGAGAGTTGGTTATTAGCATATTTTACAAGCTTGTGTTTATGGAAGAAAAAAGAACTTTTAAAACTTAGAGCAGAACTTGCTGACAACTACTCCTTTATTCACGTAAATCCTTTATGTCTTCAATTGACATGAAATTTTTGGTTTGTGCCACACTTCCGCTGGGATCATAAAAAACCTGGTAACAGTGATCAGATGGATCAAAAATGCGGATTATTCCCTTTTTGATCGGCTGGCACATGAGACTGTGTGTGTGTGTGTGTGTGTGTGTGTGTGTGTGTGTGTGTGTGTGTGTGTGTGTGTGTGTGTGTGTGTGTGTGTGTGTGTGTGTGTGTGTGTGTGTGTGTGTGTGTGTGTGTGTGTGTGTGTGTGTGTGTGTGTGTGTGTGAGGATGGGGGGGGGGGAGGGGTGAAATAAGATAGCCTTTTGTCAGTGCCCATTTTGAAATCTGGCCCATTTTAAAGCTAGTCCTGTAGCATGCTCCTTCCATTTCGTGGGTCATTGTTCAAAGTGGAATTATTTTCATTCTTGTTCATCAAATATAATTTCAACAGTTTCTCTAGCAACATATGTATTGGTCTTACGTGGTAAACTTTGGTCCTCGCCAACATTCTGTGCTATAATGTATCAAGTTGTAATTCTTTTATTCTTTTCTCTTTTCATTACATGTGATATGGTACTGATGATTATAATTGAAATAGACATTTTCTGAAAATTTCTGACAATTTTATAACCATTTAATTAGAAGAAACAACAAATTATTAGTAAAAAAAGAGAGATGTTATTCATAAAAATGTTGGGTGTCTTTGATCCCACCTTTCTTAGCCTTATCTTGGATCATGTGCATAGTGTTGTGTAAGTTCCCCATAGCAATGCATCGCCTGACTGTTTCTTCCATACTCTGTATCCTCAGACTGTTTGTTCTTCTTTGTGATGCCATTCTCCACAGATGTAACACTGCATCACATCATGCTTCAGATCTCTAATAGCCTCCTGTGCTAGTACAAGTTGTATCACTTGCATTACCTTCACTTCTCCACCTCGCATCAATGAGATCAATATATAGAAATTATAGATACAGTAGATAGTTAGATAGAGAGAGAGAGAGATAGATAGATAGATAGATAGATAGATATATTTAACAATCCTATATTTATTAGTTTATTGCAGCCTTTATTTTCTCCATAAATATTTTTTAATCCCCCTCTTGCCAGCTTGGAGAAAAAATTTTTTTTTATTAATAAGGCATGAATTGCTTTCTCCTTTTCATCTTTCATTTGCATATAGCATATCCATCTTGCATCTGTTGCTATTTGGTGTGCTACATTCACTCAGCACATGCTCAAACTGACTGATTGCCTTAACACACTTTGCAAGTGGTTGACAGGTTTTATAAGTAAGCACTTTAAATTAGATTATATCAATGCTCAAACTTGCAGACCAGCTTCAAATGAGGTCAAGCAGTTCTGAAATGGATTCCTGGCGCTATGGGCTGTTGGTTTTAAGTTGACTGTAATGTTTAGACACGTCAAGAAAGAATTTCTGGTTATTGTTATCTGAAAGCTGCACGTCTCTTATGCACACAGTCACATGCTTTCATCATGCAATACATACATCTTTTCTACAGGAAACAAGGCAAAAGACGGTCACTGGAGTTTGCATTCTTGTTGTGTTGTTCAAGATGCAAAATAATGATAACATTAAACAAAAACAAAAACAAAAAAAACCAGCAACAACAAACGAATCCAAATAGCCAAATTTAATTTTGTCAGTTCTGCGCAGTATATTAAGTTTATCATGTTTCTGGGTAGAATTATAACCACATGCCTTGTACATGATTGCTGTGATCCTTGTTTAGGAGGGCACTTGTGGAGGTTAGTGGCGTAGTGTAGCTCAAGTGTAGAGGAACACGTTATGTCTGTCTGTCTGTCAATGTTGATGGTGTTGTTCAGTGACTCCCACTGACCTACTGCCATAAGGTGTTTGATCTTCTATACGCACAACAAGAACATTTGCATTGATGTAGTTGTGATCTTCTAATTCTCAACTATCTGGGCATACGTAGCAGACAAACCTTATGTACAGACAGGGAAAAATCTTAGTTCTGTCTGTCTGTCTGCCTGCCTGATTATCTGTCTGAATTGCAGGATTTTGAGCTGATTGGGATAAAATTTGTCGTGAGCACTTGGGGGAGGGTAGGGGTTGGTTTTTACATAATTAAATTTTGAGTTGCAGGATTTTCCCTATCTATCTATCTTTTGCATGTATGCGTAACCACTGGGATTGAAAGAACCGCAGGTCTGATTGGGATGAAATTTGGCATAAGCTCTTGGAGTGAGTGGGGGTGATTCTTACATAATTAAATTCTGAATTTAGGCTCTTTTTTTTGGCCTATCAATCATCCTTTTTCTATTTGCATGTATTAACTGGGCTGATTAGGATAAAATTTAGCATTCACAGTCGGGGTCTGAAGGGGATAGTTTCAAAATAATAATATTTAGAAGCACATTATATTTTTTACCTAGCTATCTCTCTTTCTATCTGTGCTAACTGCTTGGCCTACTGGAACTAAATTAGGACAAGAAAGACTTCTTTCCTTTTACCTTTCCTTTTCCACTGCAATGGTGCAATCAATTTGGGTCCAATGGGGTCAGATCCAGCATGGTTATGAACTTAGCCCCACCTAATCTATGAATATACTATTCCACTCTTGGCATCGTGCAGACAATACTTGGGCACTCTGCTGCTGTATGCTTCATAAGAAATGCTATGGTCTTGCCTCAGTGATATACACAGTAATCTATGGACATACTGACTAAATTGTATACCACTTTCATTCCCAATGATAGGTACATGTAGGCCTGTGGACAGTAAACATGGTAATGTGAACTTTAATTTAAAACAAATTAAATATCAAATCTTGAATAGGAGTCTTTCTGATTTATTTTGATATCTGAATCATGTGGATAGACTGAGATACACACACACACACACACACACACACACACACACACACACACACACACACACACACACCCCCCCCCCCACACACACACACACACACACACACACACACACACACACACACACACACACACACACACACACACACACACACAGTGGGAACACAACACACTATAATGTTGGAAGACTGTGCTGGAATTTCCTTCGTCCTTCTGTGCGCCTCTTCTCTCAGTCCATTCGGACATGTCATAGCGTGGAGGTGTTCCTTATCAACCAGGTGCCAGAATCCTTGCAATTAGAAATGCTCACATTGCATTTAGAAGTAACTCAGTTTTTTTTTTCTTTTTTTTCCCTGTAAATAATCTACTATAGTGTATGACAGGGTAAAAAGTGTTGTAGCTTTCATGTGTGGTCAGGCCTGAATAACATAAGAATCACTCCCCCCCCCCCCCCCCCCCCCAGCCCAGCCCAGCCCAGCCCTATAGTGAATTACTGTGACAATTTCCCCCTCATTCTTTCATTGACATACAAACATAAGATGGTATCAAATTGCACTGATGGTATGTGTGGATGACCACCTGTACTGATGTGTCTGTGTCAACAATCAAATTTCTCTCTTACAGACTCTTGAGTTGACGGGAGGGAAAGAGAGAGAGGAGGTGTGAGAAGCTTTGGTCAGTCTCTCCACTGAGTGGGGGGAGCCATGGTGTGGGTCAAGCCACAGGAAGTCTTGATCACCAACAACCTACTTTGGTATGTTGTAGTCGCTGCCTTTTTTGATTGCTGCTGCTGCTTTGTTTATTGCTGCTGTTTTGTTTGTTGTTGTTTCTGTTTCTGCTTTTGTTTGTTACTACTGCTTGTTTTTTGTTGTTTTTATTTTTGTTGCTGCTTTTGTTTGTTATTGTTGCTCCATGTTATTGAAAGTGATGTTGATATTATTGTGGTCATTGTTATTATTATGTAGCTTGTACTGTACCAGTGTATTATTGTATGGGGATGTTTGCTAAAATAATTCCTAATTGTTTCCAAGGTTGTTTCCAAGGTTGTTACTAAGGAGAAGCCTGGACTATGCTATTAACTTTCTGTGAACTCTTTGGACTGTCCTATAAGGCCTGCTGCCTCTCACTTAGCCAGCTGGACAACTAATAATAGTCTTAATAAAAGAAACACACTTTTAGTATCTTATTTGAATGGAGCAAAATTAGTAAAAAAAATGTCAACAAATAGCACAATCCCTTTTATCTAATGAGTCAGGCAGGCTATATCAATCAATACTCCTTTAGACTAATTGTGAACGGCCTTTCATATCCTCTTTGCACCCATTAGGGCCAGCTGCTTGGCCAATATCTGTGTTCTCAAGTGTATGTTACAAGCACAGACCCTTCTTTTTCAGCTATACTCATCCTTTTTCAAAACTCCATCTTTTCAGGTATTTTATTCGTCAAAATATTCTAGGTTCTGACTTTTACTGTGTTGGTAAGGGATGATGGAGACACAGTATCAATTTTTTTTATTTTTAACAACACTGTTATACAACTCATACTTTGGACAGCTAATTTCTAACTTTCTTGTGGAGTATGAGGAAGAAAGATGTGAAAAAAAATTTTTGTATGCATTTAGTATGGTTGATTTATTTTGGGCAATTGTGGTCTGTATAAGCATGTCATTGTTGGTTAATGGGATGATGGAAACCGACAGCAAACACTGCACACAGCAGAATGCTCTGTTTTGAGTGGATGATTGATTGGTGGGATGAGGTGTATGTTGATGAACTAATAAACAACCATCAGCACAAATAAGGAGGTTGAAAACAAGCAACAAAGATGTTTGTCAATTAATTAATAAAAGGTGAATGTTGCCATGGCTATGTAGCACTCCTGTTCTGAAGACTGTTGTGCAAGGTTTAAAGTAAAGTGCAAGGTTTAAGGTAAAGTGCAAGGTTTAAGGTAAAGTGCAAGGTTTAAGGTAAAGTGCAATGCAGATGCATTTACCCCCTCAATTAGACTGTTATCCCTGCCCCTATTCAATTTGCATGATTTGCCCCACACCATACACCAAATTGAACAACTGTGTGTAATTTACTTTCAAACTTTTGAAGAAAAAAAAGTGCCAATTTGAACTTAAAACATTTTTTGGTTCAAATTTCCTTGCAAAATTCCGGAAAACACACCTGTGCACAAAAGGAGAAAAAAAACTGGTGCAAAAGGAAATGCAAGGGAAGCCCTTCTTAATTTCTTTTTTGACCCCCCCCCCCCCCCAAAATTAGGACTGACTGTTGAATCTCTTCTTGCTACAGAAGGATGAGCAACATGCCACCAAGAAGTGGTCTGTCATCTGCCATCAAGACCCCTGCTGCAAGGAGGATGACTTGGAGACCAGCTGCAGAATCCAGTCCTGAATGAGGGGCAAGACAGCTGGCTGATCAAAATCAATAAATCTCATTGAATGTTTAGCCCTTTATATTTCTAGATTATCCCTAAACAAGATTGCTGGTATTTATGCTATATAGTTGGTAGTGGGAATGGCTATAATATGTTTTTACAAATTAAATGCAACAAAGCATTTCGAGTCCTTAATTTTAGGAGGGCCAAGGGAAAAATGCTGTCTTGAATGACCCAAGTCCTTGGCAACCAGATTATGTATCAAATAACATTCTTGGAGAAGTTTTCCCCAGCTTGCTAGCTGTGATATTCCTCTCAGCTCAGTTATTAGATGTACATGGCTGTTAGATTGTGTGGGATATTGTTCTGGAGTTGTTGGCATTGCAGGAGGTCAGTGTACTTGCCATGTTTACTGACAACTCATACAATATCCCAACGCTTGTGCTTGTACCTTGCACTCAGAGCGATGAGTTGGAGCGTGTGAAACAGCAAGGAGGTACAGGTGACCTAATTATTACCCAAACAGTGGCTGATGCCACCTGTGAAGGGCTGAGGATTCTAAGACCACACTCTTGCTCACAGTTTGTTAGTCGAACACAGATGAAGTGCAGCCAATGCTAGATTAGGCTCTGTTTCTACACATTAGAACATTTTGGGAAGGGAGTTATGATTTTGTTGTGTTTGATTAGAATGTTGGGAACTGTTGTGATGTTCCAGTGGGTGTGTCCTTTCGTCAGTTCAAAGGGATTGAGCCAACAATCCTCTCTAGTTGTTGCCAACCTCCACCCAGCTGTCCAACTGCTCGGTAAACATGAGGAAAATGGACTGATTTATACACAGAAGAAAGTTAGTTGTTCTCTCCTGATCCACTGCCGGTCATGTCAGACAGTGATGACCAGCTGCAAACAGTTCCAGCATAGGAAAGTTAGTGGAATGTACAAGCGTTTGAAAGCTCTTCACATAGTTTAATGTGTTTTTCAGAGAGCATAGGCTGGTAGTAAACTTGAGGAAAGTAAGCCATATATGGAAATAGCACAGCTTGTGCTGGAATTTCAACATGATATGGCTGAGTCTGCATTTTTGTTGACACAGATTTAACAATATTGGGATTTGTTTGAATAGGAACTCTAATTGCAGCCCACACACCCCCCCCCCCCCCTCTGGTGGTCTTAGAGACATGAGGGAAAAGTCCTGGAAGCACTGTAAATGACACTGTTTATCTATGAACATACACAGTCCAAATGGTTTCCCTGCCAAATTCTGACTCACTCAGTCCCTCTGATCTATGTCTCAAGATTCTGGTAGGACACGCTGATATCATCTTTCCCTGTGTGTTTGTGTGTGCAAGAGGAGAGAAGAGAAAATAAATACTTTGGTTGACCACTATATGGTTTTAAACACCACAAATGTTTACCAACAGTCATGTCACCTGTGTTCCAATGTAAAGGCTCACTAAGGAAGCACCAATTTGTTCTTGTTGTGTAAGTGAATATTTGTGTGTTTAACTCTCTGTGTACTCCATCCATGGAGAAGTTAGGGCCCAATCACTTTTATTTTGAGTGACACTGTGCCTGTACCTTCAATTTTAGTGCAACAGAGCACATAAGTGCTTTACTCTGTGTTAATTCAAGTGAATAGCATAAAGTAAATATAATCTACTGGGGTTTTTTTCAATGTGCACACACACTTTTTAAATTTATTTATCTTTTCACGTATTCTTAGATACTGCTCTCACAGAGTGTAGTTGTTCACAATGAACCATGGGCATTCTATTGTGTGGGTACTGTGTGGAACAAGTTACATGTAGAACCCTTTACTGGTTTAAGATTCCTTTCGAAGAGTTTTACTTATTAAATAATTGATTACATGTTTATGTAATCTATATATAATGGAGCTAAAATGTATGTATCTGTATATGTTGGTCCAACTACTACCACAATTTTGCGAAGAGATCCTCCAAACTTGATGGGCTTTATATGGGGCAGGATCTTTCATCATGGCACCCTTGGTTTTAGAAATTTATTCCTATGGCTTATTATAGCCCTAGCTACCCTCTGTGGGTATATATACACCCCCACAGTTTCAGGAGGATCCTCATCAAATTTAGTGGCCCTTCATTTGGGATTGGGGTGGCCAGCAGAACACCCTCGGTTTTTCTAAATTGACCCCACATGGCCTATTAGAGCGATTCCCCTCTATGGGGGGCAGAAAGAGGAAAAGGTTTATTTCAAATATTATTGTAAACTATATTGGTTGTTTTCCCCTTGGAGGGAGAAGTCAGGGGGTTTAGTTTTTGGCCCCCCCAAAAGGGTTTTTTGCCCCTTTTTCTTTTGGGTGGGTGGATTTTGGGTCCCAAAAACATTAAACAAACTGAACCAGTTTGTAACTACAGGAGGCTAAAGGCCGACTACAAAACAGCCAGTAGGGCGGGCTTTTTGCTAGTAATAATAATTATCAAAAGTATGAATTATTAAATTGAGTAGTTCATTGAAATGTGGTTAAAGGAGCTTTAATTAAAAAAAAAAGCAATTAGTTGTATTAATTGGATTATTCCTTTGTTGATGTCACAGATTCTCTTTCATTTTTCTAATGTGACAAAAACTACAAAGCAACATAGTTGATACAGTATATATTGATGTATTTTTTGTTATGCGTAGTTGTAATGCACAGAATTATTCTTTGGTACAGGGTCAACGAAAAGGTGAACCAGTTCTTCTGCTTGCAGAAGAGGCGTGGCCATGGTGAAGGGGGTGGACTGGCTGGCATGGTGATTGGGACCTTTGACAACATCAGAGACAGTCGTCCCAGACCATATCGTATCCTACTGCAGACAGTATGTTGTGGGTGTGGCAAGATAGTGGGTGTGGTAAGGTAGTGGGTGGTGGAATAGGTTGAGGCAGCATGTAGGTGGGCTATAAATAGCATCTGGTGTTACTATGACCTCAGGTTCCTACAGCTGTTGTTGACATGTCCCACCATGACATGGCACATGTTCATACACTTGCAGTATTTGTTGCTGAGGTGCATATGTGTTTCAGTACATGGTTGTCATGGTGATGGTGGTCAGGCTTTATTATAGTGTAGAAAATAATAACACCTCATAAAAACAACATTAGGGGCCAGCTTCAGTTAATGGTTAGTTACAAGGTCACAAATATGGAGGTGTGGTTACCCACTGCATCAAATCTGCCTCATAACTTGTTGACATTGGAATCTCCAATTGGGCCACTAACTCAGTTCCAAATCTCAGGAGTGGATTGGTTCCAGTTCCTGTGTATATCAATTACCATAAACTTTACCTGTCATTTATGTTTCATTGTGCAAACCAGCTGTTTCATTTTCATCACAAAATAGTTTAATGTATTCTTGAAGGCTATAGCAGCTGCCATCTATTCTCCAAGTAAACTGTAAATCATGAGATCAAATTTGTGTACAGGAAGAATTATACCATGTTAGCTTGTTGATATCAATCAGCCACACACAATTTCATATTTTGCACGAAGCTGCAACTGGACTGTCAGAGTCAGGTAGTATATGCATAAATTATGATCAAATAGGACCAAAAAAATTAATTTTTTTTTGTATTTATATTCTTCTAATTTTTGAGACAATTGTGTAATAGTGTGATAATTATATGTTGTGGTTAATTAAGGATTTATTATTGCCCATTACAGAGTAGCTCGGACTTCAGCTATGTGGTGGCTATTGCCAGCTGCTCCAAGGAAATTGACACAGACTGGACATATCTCTGCAACATTCTCGTCCCAACCTTGGGTGAGTATAACCTTGGGTGAGTATAACCTTGGGTGAGTACCTTGGGGGGGGGTTCTTACCTTAGCCATAGCCCAAAGCTTTTGGTGAGTGAGTGTGAGGTCATGATTAAAGCCACTGTAATGGCATAGGCTTTGGGTCAAGTCATTTGCTATCCTTGCTCATGTGTGAGCGAAGCAAGCCACACTATGGAGGTGTGGCCAAATATGTGAGTATGTATTGCTAGACTTATGACACTATGAGGACATCATGTACATTTCCATTTGTCATCTGCACCATACATGTAATGGACCACAAGGCATTCTGATCAAAACTAGTTTTTTTTCTCTTTTCAAATATAAGTTAATATTCCATAATATTATGTTTATTGCTGAAAAGCATTCTGTCAATGTTCATGATGTCAGTGGCTATAGAAGGTAAAGGATGAGAGATGAGAGTGTGGCAACTATATCATGTGACGCTCACCTGAGTGCATGAAATGACTATGGCTATCCATGGTCACTTTGACCTCGTTATTGACAGGGATAAGGTTATAGTACAACGATAATGTTCTCAAGTATTTTGCAACAATACTGACGTTGTATGGCATCAGATGTGTCTCTATTTAGCATTAAAAGGGCTTCCTGTAGATGCAACTGATAGTCGGATAGATCTCATGGGAAAAATTATAGCTACGCTACAGAAATATCTTTCAGCTGTGCCAGTGCAAACACAGGGTGTTAATAAACATACACCTCATAGTCGCCTCTAATATCACTACCTGCTTCTAGATAAAGCACAGATATACAACAATAGAACACCCACAGAGAACACAAATGAAGTAATAATTACCTAATGGCTTGCCAGCAAACTGTTCATTAACTTGAGCACTCTAGAGACCACATATTGGCACTGCTGGCTTAACACCGATGAAGATGATGATAATGAAGGGGGAAAGAATTTTCCTGGTAAGGAGTAGTTCATTATAAATAATTTAGACAGCCGTGCAGTGCTCAGGAAAATGGATCAGATACGAGAGACTTGGAGAGAGAATTTATTGGTTTCCAATAGCTTGAGACTGCGTGTGGACAGGCTTGCCTGCTTATTCACTGCCGATCAAGTTCTTCCTGAGTTATCAAGTTTACTGCTGATCAACTTCCTGCAAACGTCATACATGTTGAAAGGAAAATAATCAAATGTCTTCTTAACTGCCAGACTGCAAGAGATGCAGCTTTAAAAAGAACAACAATTCTTGTTGATCACAAAATACAACAAGAAAATGCTTAATTAAAATTAGCAGTATGAGTGTATATTGAATTGGCCGATGAAAAATAATGAAAATAATACTGTACCTATGAGGCCAACATTAGATGACCATTATCATATGTACTAGGTACACTAATATCCTGGCTTATACAGGAAAATGATTAGGCATTGGAATTGGTAAAGATCACCATTTAATTTATTTTTTAAATAATTTTATTTATTTATTTATTTTTAGATCAAATTGACCATTGTGATGATACTTTCCTTTAATGGAGCGATAGCGAGCTTGAGTTTCTGCTCCTCTGTTGTATTTGAATATGTGTCTGTGAGAAATCCTGAAATATACATGTACGAGACCACAGGCACATTTGGGCTATCTACATATGCATGTATATGCTGAAACCATGTATAGATCTTGAGGCTGAAACTATATCTCCTCATGTAGCTCTGAGACAATAGTTTTAAATGCATATCGTAATTACTTAAATGTTATTTTTATGACTGGTCTATCCCCTGTTGCTATGAAGTATATTTGGTCTGTATACAAATGAGTAATACATACAGCACTTCTTAATACACTAATAGGGCAGATTACACTGGATACTCTTACTTTCATTTTTAGATATTATTTTATAATCAAACAAAGCTAAAACTATTTAATTAACTTGACCACAACTCATGTAACTTCTCTCCAGAAACATTTGACGACAACTTACAGGCTATGGACTTTGCTCAGGCAAAGATCCACAGTCTAGTCACAGTAGCCAATGAGAATGGAGAAATTAGTGACCTTGACAGTGAGAAGGACCTGGAGCAAATGAAGTTTAAGGAAGTGGAGACGAGGTTCCTCACCCAATTCAGCATGCCTGCAGAGGAGAAGCTGGTCAATTGTAAGTCCTCCTAAGAGAGTCGTCCATGACTTGTAGTTTTAGTTGTTAGTAAACTAAGCAACTTACCTTCACACACACACACACACACACACACACACACACACACACACACACACACACACACACACACACACATAAACATGCGTGCACACATAAACACGCACGCACACACAAACACGTGCACGCACGCACACACACACACACACACACACACACATAAACATGCGTGCACACATAAACACGCACGCACACACACACACACACACACACACACACACACACACACACACACACACACACACACACACACACACACACACACACACACACACACATGGGAAGATTTATATCACCATCATACCTACTTCTTTAGTATGTACAAGTACAGCTATTAATCCATTGGGAGAGCACATCATAGCATCAGTCAGGTTTAGATTGGGTTGAGACTGTTAGCAGACATGTCCTGTCTCACTAGGGAAGGTGGGAGTCTCATCCCATGGGGTGCACTTCAATGCATCCTGGTGGTTGACTGCAGACATCACTGTTTCACCAGTGGGACACTCAATGGACAGACTGAAATAGACACAACTGCTTCCCTTTATATACCCATGGGAATCTTGTAGAAGTCATTAGCTTAACCACAGATAATGAGTTTGAACACACAACTGACTGCAGTCCTATTGTATGGAACACAAAACAGAGTCCACAGCCAAAAATGTTTGTACAAGTACATGACCTATTCCAATCTCCAGCAACCTATGATGACCTTAGAGGTCAACACCACCATTCTAAACTTTCTCTGTGCCAAGTTACCTTATTACACATAGCTGTAGAAAAATTGGTTGAACTATTTCATGGCCACAGAGCCAACACATGTATGTAAGGACAAGATTGGGAGATATCAGTTGAGGTATAGTGCTTTATGAATCGCTAGCGAAAAACCCACTTTATGAGTGGTTTTTCAGCCCACCTTTGGTGGGCTGAAGCCACAAAAATATCTTCTTTGAAGACTTGTGTTGTAGACTTTTAAAACATGATTAGGTCAAAGTGTTTTTTTTAGAAGTACAATTTTTGACATTTTTAGCCTTACACACAAAGAGGAAGAGGTGTGGCCAGATGGGTCCCACCCCATGTTATTCACAGAGTTAAGTTGTGTCTACATGTAAAAGTTTTATGCCTGTAGCTCCATTCTTTTTTCTGGCAAACATACCATTTTGGCTTTTTTTAATGCAGAAAGGGGTGTGGCCATATAGATATGCTTATGACGTTCCTCTGGTGACACTGATTTTAAATGTATATTGGTTTGTGGGTCTAGCTCCATTCTTTTTTTCTGGTGAAAGTACCACTTTTTTAAAAATACACCACTGATGTAACTCTTAATATCGTTGGGCAAACCTGTTGCAATATTCAGGGGTTGCTGTGTATCCATACTTGTTTTCCAGGTGGTGTGTTCCATCAATTAATCAACAACAGCAAGCTCTTTGAGGTTATTATGTGATGGACACACAATAGATTGCATGAAATGTGTGGTCCTTGGTTGACCAATATCCCCAGGCACTTAAAGTGACATCAAAGTGTTGTGCTATTTAGTTGCCTCACAAAGTGTGATATTAGTTTTCAGGATGTGCAATAGGATATGAGCACTTGAGCTGCAGTTGTTTCCATGGAGACATGATTGTGATTTGTGGATACTACTCCATCTCCATTCTTGGGCATGGAGGAAGAGAAACAAGTTTCTATTAATGGCTTACATCCTGGATTGTTAAGCATGTGCTACTTATGTTGCTATGGTTGCCTCCATTTTAATTTAGCAGACATTTTATATGTGCTTTGTGCATTCTATCATGTCCACTTCCGAGTGCCTGAGACTTCGTTCCAGCAACATGATGTAACTTCAAGTGGGTGTGGTCAGCATGTGATAATTTATTTGTTTGTTGTTTCTGTAGATTACAGCTGCAGTTATAGGAAGAACACTCTGCCCAGGCAGGGGTGGGTCTACCTCTCTGTCAACCATCTTGCATTCTACTCCTTCTTCATGGGCTCGGAGACCATGATCGTCCTGAGGTGGAGCGATGTCACAGTGAGTTGTGGGTGTGGCTTGTGGGTGGAGCTTATTTGGAGGCACCCTGTTGGTCCCAACTGATAGTTGCCACACAACCAGCCCCTCTAGTCTTGAGGGAGGAGGGTGAGGAGGGGGAGAAGAATTGAAGGGGGAAAAGTGGGTTGTAAAACTGGAATGGTTCCTTTTTTGGTGTAAGGAAATATGAATTGGAGAAGTTAGAAAGGAGAAAGAGTGTTTGTGCACCTTGTATATCATGAAGTTGCTAATTATATTCTAGGAGAAATACCTGACCTAGCTTGAGATAAGATTTGTACACCATGTTAGTGGTTTTTACATTATATTCTACTGGGATGTGAAGGGTCTGGCTGGAGCTAGCTCAAGATGTATGCGCATGTGAACACAGCTGGTCGAACACAGCTGGTCGAACACTGATTGGTACAGTCACACAAACACAATGCAACTACTGGACATTTATCAGCCTTGGTGTGATACCATTTTTGGTATAATTAATCTCTAAGCTTTTTTGGCTCCTTTTTTTGGGGGGGGGGGGGATATATCGGTTCTGCCACCTCTAGGAGTAGCCCCACCCACCAACCTTGAAAGTTTGATCAGAATGGACCCATGTGTCCTTTTTATCAGGTACAGTGTTAGGAAAGAAGAAAAGAAGCGAACAAAAAGAAAGAAGGAAATAAAGGAGGGAAGGGAGGTGGGGGGGGGGGGGGGGGATCATAAATACAGACAAACCCAGTCTAGGAATCAAACCACCAACCAGTGCTTGGGAAACCCAAGCCTTCACTATTTGGCCATTGTTTTTTGTTTTTGTTTTTGTTTTTAAGGCATTTTTGGTATGGAAAATTTGGTTTCTTTTTTTTTTTTTTCTTCCCCCACGGGCCTGGCACCCATGGATACAGGTCTATTACTTCATATGTACATAGATAGTGGATAAAACCTTCTGTCTTAATACTACTTGATATTTGTAAATCCTTTCTGTTGTTGTTGAAATTGTTTTGTTTTTTTTTCAGTTCTAGTGTGTGTATTAATGTGCAGAACTTATCCTTGAGGTCGGGCACTCTCGGGGACAGCATCATAATCTGCACTGGCCGTAAGGCCGACGTCAAGGAGCATCGCTTCTCTCTTTTCACCAACTGCAGAGAGACATTCGAACTGATGGAGCAACTCACTAAGATTGCTATCAAGGAGTAAGTTTTACATCATTGTTTGTTGTTGTTGGTTGGTTGTTGTTGTCAAAGGTTTGGTTAGCAGTGAGGGAAGCACAGAGGGCATGACTGTATTTGCTTTCATTGTTGAGAGATATTCTTTAATATAAACTCTTAGGAAGGCTTGCTTTAAAAATATTCCAGACACTCACTCACTCACTCACTCTCTCACTCACTCACTCACTCACTCACTCACTCACTCACTCACTCACTCACTCACTCACTCACTCACTCACTCACTCACTCACTCACTCACTCACTCACTCACTCACTCACTCACTCACTCCAAAAAAAATGCAAATTGTCTAGTTGCCATCAACATGGTCACCTGCACCTGACATAGTCAGGGTGCCTGTGCACTAGGCAGGCACTATGAGCTAGTGCAAGTAAACTCCTGGAGCCAGGCTAGGAACTCGCAGGAGGACTGACCAAGACTCTCAGCTTATTGGTGTGGGCACCCGAAATCCCACCTGAACCCTTAGCTGATTGACAAACAATGGCCAGTGAATTTGCACCCCAGAAAATTCCAGGTCCCCATCACAGAATGGGTGGACTGATGTGGGAAGATGTTGAAGGGCAGGGAAGTTTTCTATTGGTGCTGGGTTTGAACTCACAACCCTGGGGTTGTTAGTGCAAGACCATAAATACTCAGCCACTCCACACACACTCAATCACACACACACACACACACACACACACACACACACACACACACACACACACACACACACACACACACACACACACACACACACACACACACACAAGTTCTGTCTTTGAAATAACTTTTAATTCTTTGTATTTTCATCACATTATAAATTGTGAGATGGCTACCACATAGTTGGATAGATTGAAAGAACTCCAGTAAAAATAAACTTTCATATCCCTTATATGGTCATCAGAAAATAGAACAGAAAGGAATTGTAATTTTTTTCCCTTCACTTAGGTCAATTCTCTCTATACACCCCCTCCTCCCCCCCAGGAAAGAAAAACCAAAAACCCTAAAGAACAGGAACTAATAATTTGATGATATGAGTTGATACTTCAAGGGCATGTGTAACCATGAAGGAAGAATCTTGCTGTGCTTTTTTAGCACCAACCTTGAGGATTACCTTTATAAAATATGAAAAAAAAATTTTTTACTTCTTTGGTAGGAGATCCACATAAAACTGTTAGGAATGCTGTTACCATGGTGAAGCTTCTCTCTGATAGAAATGCCTAATGATTGATTTGTATATTCATGATTAATCTTACAGCTGTTTTTAAATGTTATGAACATACTCTTTTTACCATAAAAAGATCTATGACTTATATCTGGTAATAGAAAGCCATATTCCTGGTTAAGTATCACCCTTATGTGAGCATATATCATCTTTCCAAGGTAGTGTCATAGTTGCATGTTTGTGTGTGCGTATTTGGTAATGCTGTTGTGTGCTCCATTGGGAGGCTAGTTCGAGTTTCCATGTTTTTCTGATATAATTTAATAACAGCATGATTGGCACTGTGAACTAATATAGCTGGAGTTTTCCACCAGCATAGGGAGAGGTGTGTTGTTTCCAGTAGCATTTCCTCAGTTTGAGGTTGACCTTGTAGTCAAGTAATAATAGTCCAGCTGTTGTTTTGTTTGCCAGCGCAGCTGCTGAGTGGGTTTAAAGTAGTCTAATGTGAGCTCCATGACAACATTTAAAAAATTTAATATGTCCCTCCAAAATTATCTGAAGTGAACAGGAAATGGGAAAGGAAATGAATCTAAAAATTAAGGAAAAACCCCAGGTCTGATAATATGACTTAAATAAATCCTGACTCTGCTGTTGCTCTCTCTTCTCCTCCTGTAGTTGAGTTGGGAGAATATTGCAAGACGCGGTCACTTTCTGTAACAAGTTAGTTAGCTGATGTGAATTTACATTTTTTTTTTTTTTGGGGGGGGGGGGGGGGGGAGAGACAGGTTTGGTGCTTATTTTTTTTTTAGTTTGAGTTATTGGCTTACAACTTTTATACAGACTAGAAAAATACCTATCCTACGGATGGAGAATACAGCCCTCCTACCCCCCCCCCCCCCTCCCTCCTGAAGGATATATTAGCATAGCACCCATTGTACAGACTGAGCAGAGACAACAAAGACCTCTAATAGAATTATAGATCTGTTATTTGCTATCTCATCCCACATGCTTGGGCCTACAGGGCTAAAAAAGAAGTAAAGAAAAAGATCTGGAAGTGGTTTGGGCACAGTTTTGCTGACATGTGTTTACACAATTGTGGTTTGTAATAAGTGGAGTGGTTTACTCAGACATGGAGTTATGACCACAACCAGGACATTTTGGGGAAAAATGCCCCCACAGACAGTGTTTTACTCTAATATTCACCAAACTTTCTTATAATCATCGGTGACCCCCGTCAAACCCTGAAAAATTGAGCCCTTTAGGACCAATCATCAGGGAGGAGTTACCAAACAAGCAAACAAACAAACGAATTAAAAATTATAGTAAGATGTATGAGTTTGTAAATGGAGAGGTTGAATTTAGACAGTTGAGGAGTAGTATCCCAACTAGCTTTCCATCTGTTGGTGCTCATGGACGTACAACTAGCATCATTTTTAAGTTATCAAAATTAACCATCTCTGATTAATTCCTTAGCACCTTTCTCCATCGTGCTTCATCCTCATCTTGTGTGTGTGTGTGTGTGTGTGTGTGTGTGTGTGTGTGTGTGTGTGTGTGTGTGTGTGTGTGTGTGTGTGTGTGTGTGTGTGTGTGTGTGTGTGTGAATCGTGTGTGTGTGAATCTTGTGTGTGTGTGCGTGCATCTGTGTGTGGTAGAGTATTGCTGGGGAACTCTAACAAGGATCACCACTCCCTTCTCTCTGCTCTGCGGGCAGCGTCTGAAGCAAAAAATCCTCTTAGCAAAGTGTTGGACGAGAGGAAACTCACAGAGCAATACAGGTACATACATACACAAGCACATACACAAGCACATACACAAGGAAGAGGTTTGAATGTGGCAATGCTAATGCTCTCCACAGTGCTATTGGTTGACAATGAATATGAAGAATAAGAATATTTAGATGTGCTGGTTAATACAAATTTTGCACACATGCATTTGATAAGGTATCAGTAGGCACTACAAACTTATGGTCTGGCATTCCTTCACTTACATCATCTTTTTGGCTCATTCCAGATCCTTCTTCAGACTGCCTCTGTCAGAGACACTGGAAGGATATTGTGAGTGTAGCATGTGGTCACCCTCTTCAAAATCCCCCATCTGGGGGAAGATGTACTGCTCCTCCAACTTCATCTGCTTCTCCAGCAAGGTGTGTGTGTGTGTGCTGCATGCTGGGCCACCCTTTACACCATGAAGTAGCTCCCCCCCCCTCCCCCTTGGGTTATGAAAGTTTGGGGAAGTGGGACATAGTCAGGGTGCCTGTGCACTAAGCAGGCACTATGAGCTAGTGCAAGTAAACTCCTGGAGCCGGGCTATGAACTCGCAGGAGGACTGACCAAGACTCTCAGCTTATGTTTATGGAATGGCAATAATGGAATCAAAGCATGTGCCAAAATTCAAATTTATTGGCATGATATGTACTATATAATAGTATGTGAGGATGATGGGAATGGAATTTACGCTGTGACGAGTCAAGTAAGGATTATGGAATGGTGACACTAGAGAATATCAATTTATGGGAACGAGGACTGACAAAGTGGAACAGAATTTATGGAAACAATTAATGTTTGTTTTTTTAAATTAGAATTAATTATTGAATATCAGTTACAAGAATTTTATTATTATTATTATTTTTTTTTTTTTTTTTTAATGCATGTTGGTTGTAATAATATTCTTTTTGATTTTAATATATTCATTGGTAATTTCAAGATCCATTGTTTACTGTAATGATTATGTGTGACCTTTGTACTTCACACAGATAGAGGATGTGGTAAACATGGTGATCCCCATGCGGGATATCACCGCCATTGAGCGTCTCAACCAGCCTGACACCTTACCTAATGGGATACTTATCCAGACAAGATCTCTAAACAACACCATCATCTTTGCCAATCTCCATGAGAGAGAGGTCACCATTAGCATCATCAGTGGCATTCTCGGCACAGCACGCTCCAGGTACGTATGGCCAATGATTTCTCATGGATAGACTACCTCTGCTCATCTTGTAGAGCAACTTACAGCTATCTGACCAACTTATGGGCATAACTTTGGTTACTCATGTGTCCATGTAGAGCAATACTGCCTACTTTTGCCATGGTGCGGTGTGATGTTGATCCAGTGTGCATTAATTGAGTTTCTATCAACTCATGTGTCTTAATTTGCCTCAACCCAGTGTGAGATTGTGTGTGCACCCATAGAGCTGTTGTCCCCCCATAGAGCTGTTGTCCCCCCATAGAGCTGTTGTCCCCCCATAGAGCTGTTGTCCCCCCATAGAGCTGTTGTCCCCCCATAGAGCTGTTATCCAACCTGCTCCAACTTGCCTCAACCCAATGTGATGTTGGTCCTTTGTATATCCCCGTAGAGCTATCGTCAACCTACTCCAACCTGCCTCAACCCAGTGTGAAGGGTCCATTTTTAGTGACGTGCAATGAAATATCATCAACACATCGAATGAGCATATTTGAAATGGTGGCGCATCAATGATTTCGTCTTTACCTATTTGCATTAAGCTCCTCCTTTTATTTATTTATACTTGCAGATTGGCCACCAAAGACAGCAACCACTTGATTAAGACGATTTAATTGTTTTTTAATCTGTTGTTGTTTTTTGTTTTTGTTTTTGTTTTTTTTTGTTTTTGTTTTGTTGTTGGTGACGGTTTGGGTGTGTGCTTTCAATGACCCTTTACCAGATTCCCATCTGATCTCGGGGGAAGTGCCAGTAGCAACCACAATAGGCAGTCAATCATAACCTAAATTTATCAGCTATATGGGGGTCACAGGGGACATTCATCCAAGGTTTCGTTTAAATCGACCCATGCGTCCAGGAGACATTTACAGATACACAAACAGACATCTCGTCTCTATTATTAGGATTTTTTGGAAAATGATTTTTCTCTCTTTTCTTTTCCTTCTCCAGTAGCTCTCACTCCCAGACTGCTAGTCTGTCATCCACGGGGGCTGTATTCAACAGACTGTCGTCACATGAGACCCCTCCCACTCCACAGGTAGTGACCATGAATGCCATCAAGGAGAAAAACTGGGAGATGTACTTAGCAGATAATGGAAGGTAAGGAAATGTGTCATAGAGCCGTGTACAAAGATTCCCAGCATGTCTCTTCTGCTTGTCAATACTCAATCCTGTTAGATTGACCAAGGGGCAATAAGGACGTGTCCAACTTCGTAATTTACACACACACACACACACACACACAGCCATATTCTGAATATAGTAACAAGATTCAAGATAATATTCATACAAATACTAAACTAATATTAATATAGCTGCAGTCAACATGGTACCAAGAGTATATCTTTCTAACAAAAAATTTCATAAGAAACAAATTCATACAAGTTTAGCAGCTCAATGAAAAATATGGTAAATTGTTCTGCTTCAGTATGTAACACACTAGAAATGGACGAACTCTTTTTAAAAATATGATAAATATGTGGGGGGGGGGTTTACCAAATGCCAAAATATGCTGTTGTTTTTTGCCAGAAAGTGTTATTTTATATGGGAAAAAAAGGTTTTAGGATTTTACTTAGGATTTCCATCCCTAGTGATGACATATTGCTGTTTGTGGTAAGTAAATAGTATCTTTTGGGTACCTGCTATACTGCTATGGCCATGCCAAGAAAATTGTTTGCTACTAAAGGAATTGGACAAGTTCTGTGGTCGGGTGTATGAACTCTAACTCTCTACTAACTGTCCATAATTCACTTTCTTCCCATTAGTCAATTCGTATCACAGTAAAAGTGGATTTGCTTCAATTGAATGACCTATGACCCCTATAAGTTGATGGGTTGGAGAGTGGATATAATGGTGCTCACAGATGTACACACACATGTACACACACATGTATACACACATCAATATTGTTGTGAAGTGTTGTGCAGTCACTGATATATCCCATGTTTCCCCACACATGTAGAGGTATTTCTATGTATCGCATAAGGGATGTGATCGATTTGGCCATGAAAGGCATTCCTGAAAAATATCGGGCAGAGATCTGGATGGTGTACTCTGGTATGTGTATTTATATGTACTTGTATAATACACTGGGTGTACATACAGTTTGAATATGTATTGTGTTCATGTAGTATGACATTGCCACACCCCTTTCCTTTCTATTAGGAGCACAGTACTATTTGGAGAGTTCACCCGATGTTTACAAACAGTTGGTCAAGAGAATAGAAAACAGCTGTTCGGTGTTTGACGAGATTGAGCGTGACCTGCACAGATCCCTCCCTGAGCATCCGGCATACCAGGAAGGGCAGGAGGGGATAGAAATTCTAAGACGTACTCTAAGAGCTTATGCCCTTAGTAACCCCAAGATCGGTAGGTTAGAGTGGTAGTATGTTTGTTTATATTAGGCAATGCTATACATCTCTGCCTATGCACAATAAGGATATTGCATACTGTAGAAAAGATGTTATAGTTGATTTTTTTAAAATATTTTTGATGAAGTAGGTAAAGGGTTGGTAACTCTGCAATCTCATTTTTAAAATAATATGTAGAAAAGTTTAAAAAAGAGAGATATAATTTTATGATCTACAACAAAGAAATAAAAGAGAAAAAAGGACTTGCGGAAAATCAACTCTATCTCTGTGCACAGTTGTGAGGATGAAACACTTTACCAGCGAAACTTACACTTCATCGATAAAAATGGTAAAGGATTGACAACAAAATTCTTATAATCGCTCAGTGGGGAGCAAAAAATTTGGCATGAATATCTTCACCCACAAAACTCTGACCCTTATATCTAGACATCTGAAATTCAGACATGCGTACACAGCTTGACTCTGACAGTGACATGGGCTAAATCCTGCTTTGCGACATCTCTTCCTGTGGGAGTATCAGACTAAAAATGGCGGAAAAATCTGGGTGTGCAAGACCCTATGGAAGTACATTTTGACATTTTGGACAAGCAGTGGACTGGCTATTGCAAGTGAAGCTGTGAAAAAACATCTGCTAATTTTTATTTTATATACTTTAGTATTGCACATGATGTTGAAGAAATAAATTGCTTTGTTCAAATGCTTCCAGTAATTTAAAGATTTCCAAGCGAATCCCTAAACATTGATTCATGGCTAAGTCAGCTCTATCGGCTGTCATCTTGTATTCTAAAATTTGTCTAATTTCATGCCAAACACACTCTGGCTGGCAAGGATGCTGCAAGTGTAGCAATGCTTGTAGTTGTCTGTATATAACAAACATCAATAATACCAACTGGCAGTTCTCTCTATTCTCATAAAGAAACACTAAGGTAGTCTGCATCCAGAAGGATCCTTACCATTTATGCATTAATTTTTTTTTTTTTTAATTATGCAGGTTCATATTCGTCAATCAAAGAGTGAGCAGTTTGTCTGAAATACAGGCACTTTTCCCCCACCTCCCTCCCCCTCTCTTTATTTGTATGTGTGTGAGAGTTTTGCCAAGAGTCTCACCCATTGATCAACAAGGCTCCACATCTAAACTACAGGCATTAGCCAAGGGCTGGTGTTGTGGCTGTCACTAGCACTCGGGCAGTACTGACTGGGCCCCTTCCCCTCCTCACATGCACATCTCATGCCAACCTCAGTCCCTTAAATAAAATAGGAATTTTCTTCAGATTATCTTCAACATTTTTTATGACTTCATTGCATGGAATAGAATGTGTTGTTTTAGGTTCTAAAAGGTGATGTGTACAATGACAGAGAGAGAGAGAGAGTCCACTGTGTTAGTTCAGCTCCATTTTCTCTAATCTCTATGAGTTGACAAGGTTGGTGTGGCCCATTCAGCCATCTCTCTTTGAGCCTCCTCATTTACCGAAGGATCACTTAAGTGTAACAGTTTACTTTGTGGCGAGAGATGTTCAAAATAGACAGGTGTGATTTGTAAGAGTTGGAATATGGACACCCAAACTCCACCCACCCTTCCCCTCCATCCACCCAAAATGGTGTGTATGCAATGCTAATGCCAAGGAATTATGATTGGGATTTTTTTCTTTCAATCTAGCAGAGATAAGTTGGACCATGCTTGTGTTATTTACGTATAATGTATTGCTATATAATTACCCTTATGGGTATACATGTGTTGTGGGCAGGATAAACAACTGCCATAGTCATAACTTACAGCGATATTAAAGGATATTATAAAGAAAATTGGAAAGTAATGAACACCTTTCACTATATACATGTAGGTGTACCCTGATGTCATTAGTAATTGATTCTCTAATTGACTCTCCTCCAGGGTATTGCCAAGCTATGAATATCATCACCTCTGTGTTTCTCCTGCATGCCAATGAGGAGCAGTCGTTCTGGTTATTGACAGCTCTTTGTGACACTCTCCTCCCAGACTATTACAATACCAGAGTGGTGGGAGCTCAGATTGACCAAGGTAGAGAGAGAGTGAGTGTGTGTGTGTATGCCCACATACACTACACACTAGCAACACTTGTGAATGCACATGTTTCATGATTTGATGCTTAATTCTAATAATTCTCTCCATATTTCTTGAGGTGGTATAATCTTGTATCTATTTCTGTTAGAGTTTTCTTAATCTCGTTCTTCTTTTTTGTTTCCCTTTTCCCTTCTCTAGTTGTCTTTGAGCGTCTCACTGAGAAGCATCTTCCCGAAATCTACAATCTCCTCAAGTTCAAGCTGGAGATTTTGGCCATGATATCTCTTGGCTGGTTCTTGACGTTGTTTCTGTCTGTCATGGACAGCAACTCGGCCGTGTACATCATCGACTGCTTCTTCATAAATGGCGTCAAGGTAAATGACTGCTAACAACTGTGGTGCTTATATAGAGGTGCATTGTCCAGAAGTGATAGGAGCAGACATGCAATATCCCCAGCCACTGAAGCGCTGGCCCAAAGAGAGTCACACTTGCAGTGTTTAAATCTTGTTGTATGCCCTACCTCATGCTTAATTTGGGTCCTAACCCTTTGCACCTAAGCTCAACCCTTTCCCTGGCATTGGCCATGGTACTGTCTAAGACCTTGTTCAGTCTTGAATCCCAGCCAAATGCTATCCCTGTCCCTCTCAGGGATCACAACTTCCTCACAGTCCACCTGGTACTTAAGATACTGTTGCAACCTTATCGTAAGCAGGTAAGGGATGGTGAGTGTTTGTGTGGAGTGTGGGTGGACATTAGCAACATGCCATGACCTACAACATGCATTTAGCAACATGCCATGGGCTACAACATGCATGTAGTGACATGCCATTGCTACAACATGCATGTACCAGGCATGCATAAGTGGCTTGACAAAGATTATTGGACCACTGTATGGTATAGTGTGGTGGGTGCCAGGGACTCCAGCCTGCCTGATCCAGCAATCACTGATTGTAATTGTGTGTGGTGTTTACGTGGATGATCATTGGTGGACGACTAGGCTATGTATCCTTAAAGAATGTATGATCAGCATCTGAGGGCATCCATTACCTTTAGCATACTCTGCTGTGCATGCAATAGTGTGATGACTGCACTACCTGTGTCTTGCTTGCACTGTAAGCATTCTACTTGTATGGTATTACCTCCTAAGTGATCTGTGCATTGCCTTATCTTGGAATTCAATTTTTACCATTAAACTACAGAATAACAAAACATCTCTGTTGTCTTCTGTTTATTATTCCGGTTGCAATACTTCACTCTGTGAGCACACACATTGGGTTAGTGCAGTGGTCTAACTCTTGTATAGTCCAATTAAAACACTCAGATTCAAATCAATACATAGTCTGGTATTGTCCAATTAAAATGCTCAAATTTAAATCAATGCAGAGTCTGGTATTGTCCAATTAAAACACTCGGATTCAAATCAATGCAGAGTCTGCTATTGTCCAATTAAAATGCTCAGATTCAAATCAATGCATAATCTGGTATTGTCCAATTAAGACACTCATATTCAAATCAATGCAGAACTGGTATTGTCCAATTAAAACGCTCAAATTCAAATCAATGCACAGTCTGGTATTGTCCAATTAAAATGCTCAGGTTCAAATCAATGCTGAGTCGGTATTGTCCAATTAAAACGCTCAGATTCAAATCAGTGCTGAGTCTGCTATTGTCCAATTAAAACGCTCAGATTCAAATCAATGCAGAGCCTGGTATTGTCCAATTAAAACACTGAATTCAAATAGGAGCAGAATCTGGTAAGTTCCAATTAAACACTCTGGATTCAAATAATGCACAGTCTGGTATTGTCCAATTGATACGCTCGGATTCAAATCAATGCAGAATCTGGTATAGTCCAATTAAAAAGCAGGATTCAAATCAATGCAGAGTCTGGTATTGCCCAATCAAAACACTCAGATTCAAATAGAAGCAGAATCTGGTATTGTCCAATTAAAACGCTCAGATTCAAATCAATATGAAGTCTGGTACTGTCCAATTAAAATGATTAGATTCAAATCAATGCATAGTCTGGTATTGCCCAATCAAAACACTCGGATTCAAATAGAAGCATAGTCTGGTACTGTCCAATTAAAACGCTCAGATTCAAATCAATGCATAGTCTGGTATTGTCCAATTAAAACGCTCAGATTCAAATCAATGCATAGTCTGGTACTGTCCAATTAAAACACTAAGATTCAAATCAATGCATAGTCTGGTATTGTCCAATTAAAATGCTCAGATTCAAATCAATGCATAGTCTGGTACTGTCCAATTAAAACACTAAGATTCAAATCAATGCATAGTCTGGTACTGTCCAATTAAAACACTAAGATTCAAATCAATGCATAGTCTGGTATTGTCCAATTATAACACTTGGGTGGAGCTGGGGTATAATCAAGGTATGCATTGTCCAATAAAAGTACACACGTGTTTTGAAGGTGTACTAAACTCTGTGAGTGGGTGGGTGGGTGAGTGTGAGTGGGTGAGTGTGGGTGGATGAGTGTGGGTGGGTGAGTGTGGGTGGGTGAGTGTGGGTGGGTGGGTGAGTGTGGGTGGGTGGGTGAGTGTGGGTGGGTGAGTGTGTGTGGGTGGGTGAGTGTGGGTGGGTGGGTGAGTGTGGGTGGGTGGGTGAGTGGGTGGGTGTGTGAGTGGGTGAGTGTGGGTGGGTGAGTGTGGGTGGGTGAGTGTGGGTGGGTGAGTGTGTGTGGGTGAGTGTGGGTGGGTGTGTGTGGGTGGGTGAGTGTGGGTGGGTGGGTGAGTGAGTGTGGGTGGGTGAGTGTGGGTGGGTGAGTGTGGGTGGGTGAGTGTGGGTGGGTGAGTGTGAGTGGGTGAGTGTGGGTGGGTGGGTGTGAGTGGGTGGGTGAGTGTGGGTGGGTGAGTGTGGGTGGGTGAGTGTGGGTGGGTGAGTGTGGGTGGGTGAGTGTGGGTGGGTGGGTGTGGGTGGGTGGGTGAGTGTGTGTGCATGTGTCATTTGGTGAGCCAATGTTATTTAGGATGCAGTCTCCATGACAATGTATCTGATCATGAGTGTGCAACTCTCTAGAGCAGGTCACATGTTTTACATCTCATTACTCACAGCATCTGAACCGGTTGAAGAAGGTATATCACAATGGTCATGTGATGTGCATACTAGTCATATGATGTGCATAGTAGTCACTTGATATAATTGCTACATGTGTGTTCTCATGGAAGTGCAGAGAGACACAGACTATAGCATTGTATGACAACCTGGAGCAAAATCCTTTCATTCTATTTATCAGTCAATGTGCATTTGACCAGGTTTAGTTGGAGTTCAGCTTTTAAAATGTTTCGCTACAGTTCTATAAACTTACCCAAGGGCATCCTATGGAAATCTATTAACTGAATCACATGGTATAACTGGTTATAACCTTTTCGCATGGAAGTACACATGCACAAACATTCTTTGATTGAGAAGTAGGGAATATGAGTGAAAGGGGCGTGGAATGAGGGGGCATGGAATAAGGGGTGTGGAGTGAGGGGGTGGAGAAGTTATCCTTCATGACCTTGCATTTTTAAGTATCATGCAAATTTTCTTTGTGAATTTGTTCTGGACCATGGCAATGCATGATCAGAGAACTTGCATGATTAGGTCAGGTACTACCTTCCACACCTACTTATGGTATCAGTGAATTTCCAACACCATAGAAAATGTATTGACATTCATGACTGGCAATGATGTTTTGTTTTTGAAAACTGCAACTGAAAAATAGCTCATGCTTTCACCATACTAGAGGAATAGAAGCATTATAAATTTTCAGCGAGCTGATTGCAAATTTCAGAATATTCAGAGCTTTGCTTGTGGATAAAATGGTTTCAAAAAAAATGAGTAAAGGTTAGTGGTGACATTTCAAGTGAGCTCCCTAGCTAGTTCTTGGAACTCATTGGTTGGTGCAGACAGTTGCCAGAGGTGATGTTCTCCTAAAATAGCTGCTAATTCTTTCTGAAACACTTTCTTAGGCAACACCTCATTTCCAACATATCCTATTTTGCCACAAGTGCTGCCCAAGACAGAATTCTGAGATGTATTGCAGTTTTTTTGGGCCGAGATTAATTCTGGCAACTGTCTGCCACTTACATCTACTTCCGCTTGCTAATGAGTTCTGAAAACTAGCAGAAATCTCAATGGTGTAGTCATAACTAATCTTTTCTTCACTTTTACGTTCCATTTCTCCAAATTATAGCTCAGGCTATTCTGGAATTTGCTATCAGCACAGAGGAAATCTTACAAAATTTCTATTCCTATAGTATGGTGAAAGCACGAGCTATTTTGTAGCTTTTATTTCTCAAAATAGTTTTGCCAGTCATGAATGCCAATGCATTTTCTATGGTGTTGAAAATTCACTGATACCATAAGTAGGCATGGCAGGTTGTATGTGATGTAATCATGCAAGTCCTCTATCAATCCAAACTTGTTTATCTCCCCATGTACAAACCACTTAGTGATGCAAAACAAGTGAACAAATTTTAATTATATACACAGGCCATTACACACACACACACACATGCACGCACGATGTGTTTTAATATCCAAATGCTCAATTTAGACTAATGCAAGACCAAGGAAGAAAATGATTCTGATAATCAACAAGCACTTGTAATTGACCGTCTGTATTATTAGCTTTTCTTTATATAGAGACATCATGATTATGAGCAGTCCATGACATAGTGTGTTGTGTGTGTATTTAAAAAAAATTTTTTTTTTAATTTGTCTATATTCAGTTAATTGAAGGGGGAAAAGGTGTATTAGTTTTACATAGCACACAGCCAGCTATAATTTTATTAAAAGAGTGTGTTTTGTTTTCACGTATAATAGCATATAACGATAGTGCAATTCTTAAATACAAAATTTTATGATTTCTATAATTTTGCATTTCCATTTTTAGTGACCCAGGTATATACAGTAACATACTGTTGGTAAATTTATATAAATATATATTACTGATACTAACTATGCTTAGCAAGCATTTAGTTAGATCATTGAACTTGAGTGTAAATGCATTATGTTGTGGTTTGTCAACCTGTTGTATACATCTCGTATGGAGCAATCAATCAATGTTGTGCCCTGTCTATGGTGTTCAGGTTTTATTCCAAGTTTCGCTGATGGTACTCAAGATTGTTGCACATGACATCCTTGGCAGTGCTGACGAGGCAGAAGCTATAGGTGTCCTCAACTATTTCTTATCAGGGTGAGTGATGGAGTCCAACGGTCAGTGTTTACTTACATGTTGGATTTGTTTTCAAATTTCTTAAAGAATGAGTTTTAAGATTTTAATTCTAATTATAAATAGAGGAGAAATTGAAGGTTTAATTTCTATTGTTATTCAGTATGAAACCTTTTTTTTTTTTCCTTTTTTTTTCTTTTGTTGTATTATTGGTATATAGTGTCAGGAAGAACTCGTGCCAAGAAAGCAACCTAGATGTAGCGGATGAAGATCTCCTCAATGTACATACATGCATGTCAATTACTAATTGTTTTCTACATATAAATTTATTATTTGTATAATAAATATTAGTTATGTGGTTAGGTAATATTAAGTGCAATTTATAATTTGTTAATTGCCACTTTTGGAAATTGTTTACTCAAAGAGTGTAAATTTGTTATCTGTTTCAAGAATATTTGTTGTAATTGTGGTTAGTACAATTTATAATTTTAATTGACACTTACCTTTTCTTTTCCTGCAACTTGCTGTGGTGCTGTATGTGGTTGCATAATTGATCATCCAATTATTTATTATTGAATTGCTGTATTAATTTTTTTTTTTTTTTTTTTTTTAATTCACTAGCAGAAACATCTTTTTGGTAACCTTCATAAAACTTTTCTCTTTGAGGAATCACTTTAATGTGATGACGTGTGTGCTCACACATCATCACATTAAAGTGATTCCTCACACACACACACACACACACACACACACACACACACACACACACACACACACACACACACACACACACACACACACACACACACTGCACATGCTCTATCAAAATGAAATTTCCATCAACATTTTTGTGTGTGTGTGTGTGTGTTTGCTTCCTTCCTCCTGTAGCAGTCTGGTCCTGTCTGCCCAAGGCCCATGTCTGTGACAGAACTCCTTAGGCAGTCAAGTGAGACCTTCAGCGTGATCTCCAATCACATGATAGAGAGCATGAGGAATACAGCCCTCATTGATGTGGGCTTCAATCTGATGGAGTCATGCCGAAGATCTATACTCCGAGCAGCCATGGAGGATGCTAATTTTAACAGGAATGAGCTTGAAATACTTTACAAGTGGTTTGAGGTTGGTAATGTGGGTGGGTGGGTGGGTCTGTGTGGGTTGGTGGGTTGGAAGTAGATAGACATAACTTATGGGTCGGTGTTAACTGATGTCTATGTTGTTAGACTAACAATACTGCAAAGTCTGCACAACATTTGAACAATATTTTTACTTTTATACATTTGGTGTTGTCATCCTCAATATCCCATCATCATGGATGATAGCAAATTCTCCTGGTCTGTACACAGATCGTCTATTGTCCTTCAGATATAAACTATCACTTATAGTGTCAAATATTTTCTGTTCCAAATAATTCTTTTCCATTTTCCGCTACGGTGTTTGTTTGTTTTGTGTGTGTGTGTGTGTGTGTGTGTGTGTGTGTGTGTTTGGTTTGATTCTACCAGTTTTGATTGGTTTAGGAGGAATTAAAGAAATATTGTCATTTTGTGTTAGTGAACATTGATCTTTACTGGAAAGTACAGCAAGTTTGGTGTATGATCCTCAACCACTCAACACATTTTTTTTCCACATTGAGTTGAGTGTTTGCCAAACACCATTCACTCACATGTGATGAAAACAGTTCAGCTGGAGCTTGCTTCTCAGCGATCATACCATCACAGTGTCTTGCTACTTTCTTTTGCTTGTTTACTGCCTTTAGTAGCTTTCTCTGTGGGTTTTTATCCATTGAGACTTGGTACATGAATCCACTCTCCCTTTCAGTGGCCATTGCAGTGGAGAAACCATGGAAAAGGAGAAATATAAAAAGGAAAATTCCATTTCATACAATGGGAAATTACCAGCTCCAAGAACCATAGCCAGGAAGAGTAATGTATACGTGGAGGACTTGTGGTATCATGTATTTCAAATCAGGACATCCTAGTGTGTATCCATGGTGACTTGTCAGTGATGAAGGATGCGTGTGGGCTGACCACTACAACACTGGAGCGTTTCTTCCTTATAAATGAAGCCTCAAAGAAGATGGCGTGGTGTGGAGCGTCTGTGTGGTGTACATCCTATCAAATGACACTATCAATCAGTTATGAATTAGAGTTGCTATGGTGATACTTCCAACTAACGTAGTAATTCCAACTTTAGGTTTTTGAGTTGTAGATCAAATGGCTCTGTGAATACACACAGTAGACATCCTCCACATTGTAAATACTCACTAGTTAGTTTGTGGGTAGGTGAGTTTCATTAGCACACACCAGCTGGTGATTGGTTAGATTGCGTCATTGTACATTAATGTGCATTAATTAAGAGCACCTACAAGTAATCAGTATTCATTCAGCTCTCTGCTTTGTGTAACACTATCGTCTAATTATAGACTGCATCCCTGATGCTAACCCCTGAAGGAAGATGAGGTTGAGTCTGAGCATGTCTCCCCTAGAGCTCCCTTGGCAGTTGCAGTGTGTTTCCAGTTTCCTCCAAACTATGTTGCTCTGTAGTGATCATGTGATCATCTAGTGTGGTCAGGTGATGAAGCACAAACATTTATTATACATTTTTTAAATTTCTTGTTTGATTGACTGGCTACCATAATTATGTTTCTGGTTCTTTGATCTTCATATGATCAACAGCAACAATTGTGCAGCAAGAATTTTGCTAAGTGCATTTAGGATATGCTAGTTAATCTCTATCACTTTATACTTGATAATTAAGTTATGATGTTACAATAATGACCTTAAATGTGTTCTTCACAATCCAATGAGACCCAATTTTTCTGTGTGTGGTGTTCCCACCTCATGCAACAGTACGAGTGTCGTCATAGAGAATCGGTCATTGTAGTATGCGAAATGTCAGTCCTGAAAAAACCGTCAACACAGAAAATACAAAAAATATATATTAAAAAAACCCCACAACTAAATGGAGTGTGTGAGAACATAAATGATCAATGCTTATGTAAAGGGTCGTTCAAGTGAGTTGATATCAAAATAGTTCCATCTGTCATCCTTTTCTTGTTCCCCCAAACCTTGGATAGTCTAAGTTGTTCTCCCTTGTAAACCATATTTTTACCTGCGAGCTCCACAGGAGATCGCAGGGTCTTAAGGTTACTTTGTTGTTGTTTTTGTGATACTTTCTCAGATTTTTTCTACCAGCCAGTGCTAAGGTTTCTGGTTCAATTCCTGATCATGGTTGATTGTTTTTTTTTTCTTCTTCTTCTCTCTCTCTCTCTTGTCTTTTTTTCCAATGGAAATTTAGTGGATTTGGAAGTCAACATTTTAAGTCATTTAGTTGTGCACTTCACATGATACCATGCATTTTAAAACTACTCCTTGAACTTATCCAATGTGTTGACTACTATGCTATTATATTTGTTCATTTTAAACGTGGATGTGTTATTCTATATCTAACCAACAGGAAGGGCACAGGCAAGCTGTCTTTTGGGGAGGCGGAGTTTCATTCCAGCTGACCAGCACTTCCACCACCAAGCAAGAGCCCACCATTGATCTAAAGAGGTTCACAATGATTTTTCAGTACCTGTCGCCATGGGGATTTGGTGAACATGCAGCTGTTATTGCAAAGAGAGAATTTCGTGTGAGTCAGTTACTATTCAATTTAGAAAAAAAAATCTTTGGATGTAATATGGGTGTGGTTGGTGGGAATGGGGGGATGTATTTTCTCTGAGTAGTTTGATGCATAAGAGAGTTTAATTCCTTCTTTTTTATCTGTTATGTCATGATTCCTATGACTACATATCATTCACCACCAATCAATTACAACACAGGTATCAGGAAAGTGTTAGTACTGATGGCGATTGTAAATTAATAGTTTATCCCCAAATTACGTCACCGTCCAAAATGTGGCAGTGTTTTTGCAAGATTGAGCAGCAATGTTTGTGTTGTTAATTCCATTCTCATTTTCTTATGTTGATGCAGCTTGTTGACACTGCTGGTACAGGTCAGATGACCTTCCACAGCTTTTGCCAGTTATTCGGTGTCATGAGCCGCTCCACATTGCAGGAGAGACTCAAGCTTCTCTACATCCTCCATCTCTCTGAACTCACCTCACCTGGCTCTTCTGCTAAGATTGACTACTATAAACTCGAAGCTAGAGATGGTGAATAAGCACTTGACCTAGTTACCAGGAAAAGAGATTCAAGGGCTATTAGGAATTGTATACCAGCGTTATTGTAATTTTTTTTTGTAATTATTAAAAGGAGTAACTATTTTTTATCTATCTATCCATACATACATAGATTTACCTATCTATCTATCATCATCATCTATCTATAATTTTATATATTTTTTAATATTTTGGGTAGATGGGTGAGTGAGTTATAAAAGTTCAAAAGCTGATTTCCACCAAAACATTGCAAAGTTGAATGTACTTGATATATTAAAACTATACAATGCCATGTAATGGAATGATATGGCACAATTTGTTTTACAACAGTTAATTTTTCTCATTTTGCAAACTGAAATTTTAAATATTTCTATGCTTGCTGTGCCTACCATGACAAACAGAGCGTCGTTCCATATTTCTGCAGAATACAATTTGGTTTTATATGTTCTGGAGGAAGGGGGGGGGGGGGGGTGAATCCTGACGATCCTTTCCAACGCACATAGTTTTGTTTGCACATTTGTTGATCCACTCTCTTTCTGTTTCTCAGGTAAAGAGTTGAAGAAGGATGGTGATGAAGGTGTTGAAGACAACAGTGAATGCTTGTGTGAAATGAAGACAGGCAGCGAATACTGTCAGTAATTGAGTGCACTTTGCTTCATTTGTGTGAAATTATCTTTATTATTCACTTTTACAGTTTTGATTAGTTATTCCCCCCCCCCCCCCCCCAGGTTACAGGACAGTCATCCTCCCATTAGACCCGTGCTTCACCCCACGTCCCATAGACCAGGTACCTGTTGCCATGTGCACTCTCTACACAATTCTACTATTGAAATATTAGACAGGAAGTTAATTTCCGTGTTTTTATTTTTTTTCTCCCCCCTAATTGTATTATTATTCTCCTGATACAGTTAAGCACCAAAACCAAATAAGGAGCCAATTTCCCTCTCCCACCCCCTCATATTTCCTTTTGGTCAGGATGTGGTCATAGTAGTAATTATTATGAGTGAGCTATCCTTATTTCTTAATAATGATGAGTACGGGTCAAAATTGGAGATGTGTTTACAGAGTGGAGGGGATTTAGAGGTTATTCTGTTTTGGTACTTTATAACTTTCGCATTTCATGATTTAAGTGTGTACACTTGGTTGCGTGTGATATCTCAAGTGTTTACATATTGTCATGCTCAAGCTAACATTCCTGTTTATGCTTATGGGCTTTTGAGTGCAAGCTTCCTCTCTGGTAGCTTGTTGCACTGCCGTGGTCATCATTGTGGTCACATGAGCTGACCTGGTTTCCTGCCTAATGTCTGTGAAAGATTCATAGAATCGTCTCCAAAACATACTGATTCTGTGAACCAAGACAGGCTTAATTCTGAAAGTGAGTGAGAGAGGAGGCATAGTAGGTCTTGATCTTTTTAGATACCCTTAAAAAAAAATTTTTTTAAAGTCTAGGAGGTTTGGAAGCCAGAAATACAACAGTAAAATTTAGATATATGCACAAACTGTTGTCTTACCTAAAGTAGCTGGCTAAGGTAGCAGGAAGCCTTCTTGGTGATACACTTGGCAGAGAGTGGCTATCTATGGCAGCTGCCACCATTATTAGGGAATAGGAGCAGTCATGGAATGAAGATAGGATGATACAGAAAAATAATAGAATGACTTCAATGTAGATGATTTCAGCTTGGCTCTGCTTGACAAAAATTTAAATTTGTAGAAACCACTTTGATTTGCTTGTGTTTGAGTGAATCATGTTTAGTGTTTTAGCACAGTACCTGTAATTAAGCCATTGTACACATGAATTACCTTTATGTACACATCCATAACTAGAGAAAGGTGCTTCAATTGTCAGTTGATCCCTATTAGTCTGTTCCTAGGATCTGAAGATGCCCAGCAAATCAACGGTAATGGTTCATATTTAATAGGAATAAATGAAAAATACATTACCTTAAATATGCATTTAAATTTTTTTAAATATCCGTTGTCATGGTAGCACATCTCATTGCTGTCATTCGGCCCTGTAACTTTTTTAAAATAGATGAAATAAAGTGACTTGATGAAATTGGTGTAATCTATAAAATTGCATGCATGTATCAATCAATCTCAACATCTTACTATAATTCGCAATTCGTTAGTGTGCGTGTCTGTCTGTATGTGCAGACTCTAACTTCTCCCAAACCACTGGTGAGCTCTTCACAAAACTTTCAGGGATTAATTAGGGCATCTTACTGCACGTCCTGGCGAAAGTTTAGTTCAGATTGGGTAGTTATGGGTGTGTTTTTGTCAATTGGTGTGGTTTGGTGACATGGAAACCTAAACTATACATGAAATTTGGCATGTTTTTAAAAAATTATATCAAGTTTGTTTGATTAATAAGTTTAGTGTTTATAATTCTGAATGTTATATAAACCAATGTTTGTTACTGGAGATGGCTGACTTAATGACCATAGGCCAGGTTTCCTGCTAGTATCTACAATATTAGATTTCACAGTCTCTATTTAATATACAAGTATTATTATTTATCTTTTTCTTCTTCTCCCTTGTTTTCATAATGCATTTTTTATATTATATTATATTATATTATATTATATTATATTATATTATATTATATTATATTATATTATATTATATTATATTATATTGTAGTTGGAATGCATCCAGCTGTGTAAGACGCTCTACAATCTCCTGCATGGCTCTGCAGATGAGCAGGAGCTCTTTGAGGGGATAGGAAGAGTGGCAAATTCATTGCTATCATTTGGAGATGGGACTAACAGTTCTCCTAGTTGTAGCCAGCAATGTAGAGATACTGGAACTGTCAGTCCAAAATGCACACTCAGTGTGGATAACGATGATTCACCAGCTAGTACCAGACTACATCAGGAACTAGCTGAGGCCAGTGAATCACGCAAGGGACTGGTGACATCTACTGCTGTCAACTCACATGTCTTAATTACTTCAGAATCAGAAGAAGTGCCCTCTTCATCTTCTCCTCAAAAAGAAGAGGCTTCAACCAGTGAAGAAGAGGACAAGACATTGTCTTCTGCTGGAGATACAACTGTGTCAACACCACAAGAAGGAACCGCTTTAAGTGATCAGAAGAAGCACAACAATGATGGAACAAGTGAAACAGATAGCAAGGTGTCACTTTCTGTCATCACTGCTGCATCAATATCAGACAATGTAAAATCTTCATCTTGTGAGTGCCAAAGATGTGAAGGGTTCCAACAGACTTTAGTGAAGACTGTGGAGCAACAATCAGAGTGGCTTTTGACATTTGAGCAGTTTGTGCAAGCTCTTCAGACGGAGCCAGAACTGTGTCAGTTTTTTGCAGAACAAAACACCATAGATTTGTCAGGAAGTAGTGTTGATTCAGTTCTTAACCCATACACCAGAACCATTCAAGCAACCTCTCTACCATAATAGTGTTTTTATTGTATTTGCAGTTTAATGTCATTTTTAAGATTATAATGACATATGATGATGACAATGAGATATATATATATATATATATATATATATACACACACTACCACTACTACTACTACTATGCTTAAAAATGAAATAAATTTATGATTTGACTGGATTAACATTATTAATGAATATTAGCACAATTAAGAACTCCAATCTGACAAATTATTCCAAGTAGGATATTTCCCTCTACAGAAGTTAATTACACCAACCAAAAAACAACCTGTATCATCCCCTTTAGGAGAGAAACCAAACATTACATGTGGCATCCAATTCATCTAATTAACACTCACTTCTGGTGAATCAAGGTAAGGTCCCTCAGTTGTGTGACCACTGCATGATAAAGCCAAATGGGTGGATGTGAATCCTCAATTAGAATCAGAGCATGTGATGGGTACAGTGACAGTGTGGAGAAGTTATTTGCGTAAAAGGCTAAAGCTCCTCAGTTGTTAAATTTTGGTCCTTGGTCATTTAGAATTATGATAGGACTATTGAAATGTGTTTTTATATTGGACCACTTGAATCAGAACAACTAACCAGAAAACAAATCACCCCCAAAGTGAAATTGTATAGGACCTCATCTCCCAGCATGCAGGAGAGCTAGGGTGGTCACCATGTTTGTCTGCCAATAATACCCCCCCCCCCCCCCCCCTTGTGTGTACACAGAGTGCATTAGTTTATTATAAGTGAGAAGTTGGCCTGAGGATTGGACCTTTGAACTGAAACATGGCATATAACTTCCATGTGGCCAGTTAAAATGGGATATGTCCCTCCCACATCCTCTCTTTCTCTCCCACTCTCCACGCATGCATCAACACACCACGTAAGACTGACTTGTAATAAAAATAGCAGTAGGCTGGCATGTTTGCTGTTCTGTCTTCTCTCTAATTAACTATTCGCATATCCACCTGTGGACAAATTGTTATGAACTTGTGATGCAAGGTCAGCATCACTAGCTAGTGAAATTACTAGACAGTGAATGATCAGATAACTGCACCACACAGACAGACAGCAGACATCCAATATCTCAACAGTGGCAACATTCCCATCATGCATTAGTTATAGTAAACACGCAACTTAATATTACACACATGTATTGCTATCATGGCAAGTTGGTGTATAACCTATCAAATTTTTCTAGAAGTGTTATATCATTAGCTATATTAATCATATCACCTAATGAAATAAATCGTGCAGTGGAACAAGTGCAAAACCACAATGCTATTTGAGCAACATTTTTAAGGTTATAGAGGCAGATGAAAGTGACAGGCTAACTTGTTTGCTGCTTGGCCTTAACCACAATTGGATAAAATGTTATCCAGTCATGATGGGAAACACTGAGATGAAGATCAGTCCAGATTGAGCTTGCAACTAGTCAAGAAGGTGATATGAAGTTCTTGCTCTACCACATCTATGCATCAAGAAAGCACTACCAAATTAAGATTAGAATTCTTTTTTCTTTTTTTTTTATTATTATTATTTTTTTCATAATTCATCACAGGATTAAAAAATGCTAATCTTTCAACTTTAAAAATTGCCCCCCATAGTTTTATTTCTAAACAAAAACACTGCTTCATAGCAGCTGATAAAATAATTTTATTAATTCTTGGTCACTCTCAGTATAAATGTATAGCTTATTTTTGTAGTATTTTAAGCTGGTAAAAACAAGATTTTTAGAATAGTAAAATTTTAAATGCTACATTTTCAACAAAGGAGATTGAAATTGAAGTTATATCATTATGACCAGTGAAGCACACATGACAACCAGTAAAGAGGAGGTAGATAATAATTTAGAATGCACACATTGTGAATCATGACTGCACTCAATGAAGAAGTTAAAACCTAATTTTTAAAAAGTGATACTTTATAAAAACTCAGGGAGATGAATCGAATGGATTGTTAGTAGGACTAACAATAGATTTAACATCAAGTGTATGTGACTGGGGAAGCACATGCTCAAGATATCCTTCAAGTTTGGTGTTATAATTGGGTGTGATTGATTAGAAAGGCTGATACGGAGGTATTACATGATTTGGTGAATGAAAAGATCAAGATCCAGTGTCAAACCAGTCTTTGCACCTTAATAAATGAAATCAAGACTGTTCCACATCATGGTACTGATAGTTGGTGGGGAAATAGTACACATTAATTAGTTGGGTAGATGAAATTTGACTCCTGTAATGATAATATACTCAGTGAAGAGTGTCAAGCTCCTTCGCTATAGCTACTCATTCACTTTGCATTGCTTCAAATAAAGAATTAATTTCTAGCTTCCTTTCTTTTTTTTTTTGTTTCTTTTTTACCTATTCCTTTTGCCTTTGTTTGTAAGGTGCTTAGAGATATCTATATCTATTTTTTTTTGTATATCCTCCAAAGATAAATTCTATATCCAAGGATTTGTCAATGTAACATTAAAATAATTAATTCAACTCCCAGATTTTTTTATTTTTTTATTTTTTTTTTTTTAATTTATTTATTTATTTTTTTATTTTTATTTATTTATTATTATTATTATTTTTTTTTATGTGAGGAGCACAACCTAATTGCAATGGCCACTTTATTTAAAAATTTTCAACTTATCTTTTATTAAACTTTATAACATTTTATGAGCATGAGTAACAACAACCAGGACAAAAATTCTTTTCAAAGGCGTTGTATGAATATATTCTAGCTGTGAAATGGGCCAGATTCACCATATATCTACTTTATAGTGATGTACTTTTAATTATAGTAGCCACATAGTATTAATCTTTATCTTCATTTTATATAAGGGGAAAATATAACAAAAAATATTTAGGCATCTTCTTCTGGATTTACTGTGTTTCCAGGCAGTCAAATTGTTTAATACAATTTTTTTTTAGCAATTTCCTACTAATCCATTTCATTGACACTTTAGCTGATCCTGCCACACAGGTTGGTCCAAAAA
Source organism: Lycopodina hypogea (assembly GCA_963969325.1). Classification (NCBI taxonomy): domain Eukaryota; kingdom Metazoa; phylum Porifera; class Demospongiae; order Poecilosclerida; family Cladorhizidae; genus Lycopodina; species Lycopodina hypogea. The sequence goes on along the minus strand of OZ017791.1, from coordinate 8,633,768 downwards.
ATACTAAAAAGTCTCAAGCCTAGGCCAGAATTTGGCCTGTATTAGGACCTTAAGCAAAGAATGCATATTGTTGTTAATTTATAATAGAAAATTGTATGGGTGTGTTCATGTGTGTGTTTATGTGTACATTCATGTGTGTGTGTGCATGTGTGTGTGGTATTGACATTCTGGAATTAAATGTAGTTAGAAACCCAGCATGCCCCATGACTCATAACTACACAGCATAACCTGACTAGGGGTAGAACAAAACATGAACAATTCCATGCTATGAGTGCACAAACATTATAGCAACAGAATAAACATGGAAGGTTAAGTTTATAATAATTCTTTTAATCTGTATATAATACTTGTACATGCATTTTGTGGTGAAGTGTACAAATAGAATGGATGATAATTCATTACAAATAAAGTGTTTAATACAGTGAGGTGAAGAATATTGTGGGTTCGATGACAAATAAATCATTGTGTTGAGACCAATTCATCGAGTTGTATGTCTCTGTTGTAGAATCAAAGATTTTGTTTATTCTGCAAGGAGGAGATAAAGAGCAAATATACATCGTGACCATTTGGAGAAAGATGAGTGAAACTAGAGTAGCAAAATTAAACTTGCATGTG
>OZ017791.1:8493087-8632953 GCA_963969325.1 Lycopodina hypogea | reverse complement strand
TGTGAAGAGTAGCTGTGTCTGTTCGAGGAGTAGCTGTGTTTATGTGAAGAGTAGTTGTGTCCGTGTGAAGAGTAGCTGTGTCAGTTTCAATAGTAGCTGTGTTTGTTTGAAGAATAGTTGTGTCTGTTTGAAGAGTAGCCGTCTCTGTGTGAGGAGTATCTGTGTCTGTTTGAAGAGTAGCTGTGTCTGTATGAAGAGTAGTGGTTTGAGTAGTAGCTGCATCAGTTTGGGGAATTGCTGTGGTAGGTGGAAGGGCTGTGGTACTTGGAGGATCTGTAGTGATTGGTGATGAAGTTGTGAAAGAAGGAGGACTTGTACTAGCTGTTTCGCAGCCAAATTTACCGTCACAATCTGTGTGGAATGGCATGGGCACCAACAATAATAATCACAGCTGCCATGAAACAAAATAAAATGTAAATCAGCAGGTAATTTGTAATTGTTGCTGTCAATATTTGATGGTCAGAAATTGCAGATATTAAATATTATGAGTTAGTCCACACTCAACGTCACACAAGCTTTTATCATAAGTTACATACCAATTGGTAAATATTCAGTCCAAGGACCAGTATAAAGAGCATTGTGAGCTCTAATCTGCAATGTAAAGTTGCATAATCAGGTTAAAGTAAGAATGTTACGTTTCAATGCTACTATATAATCACTACTTACTCTAACGAGGGCATTTGATTTTCGTTCAGTATCGCTGGTGATATAGAAGTTGCTTTCTGGCTCATAATATCTTATCTCTTCAAACCCCTCCATCATGAAGTCATAGCCAGTTAGCACACCGGCAGTGTCCTTGGGTGGTTTCCAAATTATCACTGTACAAAGCCTATTCAATATGGGGACTCCTGGAACTGTTGTTAAAAAAGAAAATATGATAATAATGAACAACAACAAAGAAATGGGAATCATTGAACACAACAGGGCAGAAAATATATAATCACAATGAATTATATGCTAATTAAATGACTAGGTTGAGAAAAGGAGAACTAGGAATAATTTCAATATGCTTTAGTCTGCTGGTTAATGACATTCCAATCTACTATTATTGCTATATTTGACAATAAAATGACCTAATGTTTTTTTGTTTTTTTTTGGTCTTGTGTGTAAATGTCTGCAAATAATATCATTATATTTATGTACTAGTCTATTCGGTATCACAATATGTGTACTTTATATTAACAAACCTCCTTCTGTTGTCAAAGCAATGATGGATGATTCCCTACGAAAGTCATTTTCGGGATCCTTATGACTAACTCCATTGTGTGTGGTAACAAACACTTCATAGAAGGAGTAAGGATACAATCCAGTCAGAACGAAAGAAACAATGTCGTCAGTGCTCTGGTAGAAATCATTGATCACGATAAAACCAGCAGGATTTCTGGGGTCAGAGGTGAAGATTCTATAGAAGAAATCATCTCTTCCTATGTCTTCAGGTTTGTGCCAGGAAATGAGGATGGTTGTGTCGTTTTCGCCCAGCAACTCAAGGTGTGTGACTGGTCCAGGGGGAACTAATGGACACATAGAAGTGAGGGCATAGGGACAGATAAGGACCAAGCATTTGACACAATTAATATTATGGAGTACTTCATATTAAAGGTATTAGTTTCAAAGCGAGCTAATAAAAAGTTTTGTACCTTTCTGCAGTACCACATGCCTGAAGAGACGAATTTGTTTAAATGTTCTGTATGCCTTTTCACATGTGCACATGTGACTAACAGCCTATCATTCACAACACCTGCATTGCAGACAGCACCACAGCCTCAACTCTTAGTCTGTCATAGAATAGTTTCAGCTGCAAAAGCATCTGTCTACCATAATACTGAGATTATTTCCCCACTAAACAGATAAGGTATATAAAACTCTATGGATTCAAGGAAATGAAGCATTGTCTACATCAAATAGTGAATGTGTGGTTTACTGCAAGTTCAGCATTAATCATGAACGATATATAACACCAGAGTATGAAAGAAATAATTATAATGACCTACCAAAAAGGAAGTAAGAATCCTATACACTGATTACTTCTTATACTTGCTTATGGATAGACACACGAATGATACTAGCATATAAAATGTGGGTAGGGGTATTGAAACAATTTTCCTTGGAGCTTCATACTATTGTGGCAGTTTTTGTTCAACATCAAGGATTGAAGTAATGACAAAAAAAAATAGTGGCATGGAATTATTCTGCTGCATATCCTAACCAAGAGTGGAAATAATTTTAATATCATTAACTATGCTTTACACAGCGTTTTTGCTATTTAGTCACTGACCTGTACATCCTTCACTAGGGTCCTGAGTTGCTCGGAAGTATCCACTTAGGCATTCGCATATTTCAGTTCCACGCGTAAGAGCTACACTGTTTGCTGGACAGGAAATGCATCCAGAACTCACCTCAAGTGCACGATAGTAACCCACTTTGCAGGCTGTGAGAAAGAGAAATGGAGAGGCAAACCATATGTCATTTGAAACTTTAGGTTTTTGTAGCTCAATTCTAAATAGTTAATGTGTACATGGCATTAATGTTATCAGCCTTTTTTTCTTTCACATAAAATCAAGAAAATATCCAAAGATAATAAATTGGCTTACATATACATGATGGGTCTGTGCCGTCCTTTTCATAGCCAGCATTACACTCACACCTTGCCCCTCCGACAGCCTCATCCACACATGTGCTGGTTGCACTGAGCATGTTCACATGAAGGGATGTAGTGTTGTGTGCATTGGGCACGCATTCCGCCTCGTAGGACTCATCCGGTCCATCCACTGGAGGTGTGGCTACTTCAGGGTATATGACCAAATCAGTCTTATGACCCTTGCAGATAGTATAGTATATGACAAGCCTAGTTATGAATCCACAAGTGCCAGCATCCAGCAAGCCTAAGTAAAACCCATTAGTTTGAGGTAAATCCAACTTCATTCTTTTTTCAATTGTAGGCTCCATGAAATCAGCCAAACTATTGTGCCCAAGGCGAGAGTTTGATTCATTTCCAAGGATAGGTTGGTACCTGGAATCATCTATTATGTTATCATAACTGAGTGTGTTGTTCACATCTTGGCGATACAATGTGACGTAGTTTGCATTACAAAATCCTTCTGGCAGAATATAACAATCTGCAAAGCGGTAGCTCACTTCTAGAAAGATTTCTTTTGCCTGTAGAATATTGATGTATTGGGAGAATAGCCAGTTTCTTCTTACACCTACACCACCACACGTGAAGGGCACTGCTGTGCACTGTCCACCCTCTTCCCTCCACTGAAACGAATGATTAAAAAAAAATATTTTAAAATTATTTCAATGTTAAAAAGACTGCATTACGAATAGTTTCTACTTATTCACATCATAAAAAAATAGGAAGAAAAGAATGGACAAAAATTTGTGCATTTCTGTATGGTCTAATAAACATTCTAAATTATGCAGCAATTAGCTACAACTAAATCATGCTTATTATTTTCCTCCTCAATTATATACTTAACTCCAACAATTGGTTCTATAGACTATTCTGGTTTATAGCCTATCCTCTAATATTACAAGACACACAATATATACCCTATGACTAGCTCCATTTGTATCAATGGTTATCCATTTCGTTCCTATTAGGTCTTCGTAGTCATGGGTATCCACTATAGCTTTGTAATTATCAGGTAGTGGGTCCGGTCTGTATGTTGGTTTACGACACTTTTTATCATGATCATCTGGAGCTTGAGCTAGAATAGTAGATGTTCCAAAGAGAAACATAAATAAGAACTGGATTGATCTCATTTTCAAAATCCTTCAATTCCTTTCTTAGTAGAAAGTAGTTGCTTCTGATAGCAGCTGTATGATAAAATTGCATCAAGGATTTCGTTTTATAGTGTATGGAGCCCTCATCCAAGTATGGCTTCATTTCCCTTTTAAGTGGCACTCTGACATTAGAGCTGTTGTCCAGGAGTAGTGGCACCAATCCCTGCAGGACGTGGAGCAGGAAGAATTAATTCTATGACAACAAATTGCCTAGTTAAATACACTTTTTGGTTAAGTGTATTTGTAGGTCTTTGCAATGGTTGGTGCTGCTGCATACTGACTTGTGCATTAGCAGCTGATTTACCTGAGCAACCAAATGGTCAGCTGCAGATATGAAGTTTGCAACAGCTAAACTGATAACTACCAACTTTCAAATGACAATAGGGACAGACCACACTTCCAAAATCACACCCATAATTCCTAATTATGTCTCAGTGAGAAAAAGGGCTAGAGCAAAATAAAAACAGCTGCTAAAAATGTAATGCAGAGGATTCTACATATTATTTTCACTAACTCCCTGCTTGCCTGCCTGCCTGCCTGCCTGCCTGCCTGCCTGCCTGCTTGCTATCTGTCAAGAAAAACTTTTGAACTGTGGGTCTTGGGACAGCAAATTAAACTTCATTCTTCTCCCTACATGGTCCCTGGGGTGCAGAAGGCCTTCCAATTTCTTTAAAATGTCCAACTAAAAAGTTAGAGGTAAACTAAAGCCTTTCTTTTAATCAAATTGTGTTGTAAAGTAGGTAAAAAGTCAGACATTGTATCCACCCACTCTCCCCATTTTTAAAATGGCTGATAAAAATGGGAAAAATTAATGATATAAAATTAAATTTAGCTTTCCAGTGCAGCTGAGAATGGAAGACTCTTTAGTGAGCTGATGCTTAGCTAGAACAGCTAAGTACCTCAAGTAATTCTTCTTAGCTATTAGTGGAGTTATGTTCTGTATACCCTCAGGTGTTCACCAACAGTACAGGAACACAATAAAAGACATGGGACTACCTGACTATTATATAATTATTCTAAACTAGAGTGATCAATTTAGAAATGCACCAGTGCTGCAGCTTTCTCTCACTCTCTCTCTTCCCCCCCCCCCCCCCCCCCCCTCCCTTCATCTCTCTCTATCTCTCTAACTTTCCACACTTCACCAAGTGCAGCAATTGCAAGGAGGGGGGGGGGGGGGGGGGAGAGGGGTGGGTGGGAGCAGAAAACATCTGCAGTAGCCCCATTCTATGTTGTGGGCATGTCTAAAATTAATGTAAAATTATGAAGTTGGCAGAATATACTTGAAAATTTAAAAAAATTAGTCATATTTTGAAGATGAAAGATAAAAAATAATTGAAATGTCTTCTTCCACCAATTCATAGAATGTGGACCAGAATAGTATTAGATTATGATGTATAGGATAAAGTTTGTTGGGCAAAGTGCCTTGATCATTGGCCTCTGGTAACTAAAATATATATACAATAAAAAGTATAATTAATTAGGTAAAACTTAAATTAAAAAGAATTTTAAAAATGTAATTAAATTAAAAGCACTAATAATGAAAAATTCATGTAGCTAGTTAGCTAATTGCCAGTATGATAAAATATCAAGAACAAAGAATTGACTTTAAAAAAATGAAGGAGAAAAAAAAAAAAGGAGGAAACCTAGAACTGCCTAGCTTTAGCCCAAGCCCTAGAAGTTTCAGTCCACTTTCAAAGGCTTTTTGAATACTCTGTTGGTTGTTGGTTGTTGTTGCTTTCCCCCCCCCCCCCCCCTTTCATCTTTTATGACATTGAGTAATTGGTCAAGCATCTTCTTGTCTTTATTTTTTTTTAGTTGTCTTTATTTTGTAGCTATAATTTCTCATTACTAATTTTGTTTTGCAATGGCCTTTTTTTCAGCCAAAGAGGGCATTTTGGTCACTTGATCCTCAAAATCAACTTCATCCATGGAACTATACTGTCACAGTCAATGCTGTAGCAACAAAAGCTATAGCTTCTGCTATGGTGCTTCACTGCTGTACCATTCAGGCATTTGCAGACTCTGTGCACTGCTCTAGTCCCACATGGTGTGTATTAACACAATGATGTCATAAATGGCACTTCAACCTTAGCTTGCTTGGGGGAAGTCATATGTTGGGACAGTGGTGGTGTCAACAAATATTTATTTCCCTAGGAACGAATATTTGTTCCCTGGGAACGAATATTTGTTCCCTGGGAACGAATATTCGTTCTCCCTAAGAACAAATATTCGTGAATATTTTGTCCCCAAATGAATATTTGTTCCCCCTGTCCACTTTTATCATGTTCTGTTAGTAGGCATGATTATTTTTCCAGTTGGAATGAATGTTTGTCCCAAGGAAAAAATATTCAATATGTTTTGTGGGAAACCAATTATTAGCTGTTCATTTACCTGAGGTATAGACTAAGGGTGTCAGTTTTAGACCATTTACACAATTTGATTACTCCCAAATGATTAGTTTCCCAAATAGATTGTGTTGAGTTTGTATAATTATCCCAGGGATGTAATGAGCATTCAAGTGAAGCTCTATTCTGTGGCCACTTTTCAGCCAATTCCAGACATCTGTGTGTCAGGTAATTCCTAAACTAAGGTACCTGGTAAGGTGAAAATCAGAGGATATATGTAATTGATATGGTGAGTGTTGAAAGCCAAAAATTTTGCCTGAAAGTGGCACCCCTGGTGGGGAAAAAAAGCCTATTAATAAAACCAAAATAAAGCAATGGTTAAGGCACAGGTTCCCGAGTTGAAAAGAGGATGTTCAATCCCAGACCTGGGCTCTTCTTTCCCATTATATCTTTTTTAAAGTTTTGCATTTTTCTTCCTTCAGTTTTTTATATTATCTTTTTTTCCTGTCTTCTTTCAATTCCTGATTTAAAAAAAAAAAAAAAAAAAAAAAAAAAAAAAAAAAGAAAAAAAAAAAAAAAAAAAGCATAGTGGGTCGATCCTGACTACATCTGCCACACTCCTCATGATTTTTATAAGACAGCATTTGTTTTTGTCAACTATATTGTGATATGTGCAAACATTTATATTTTCATCATCCAATCAACTTATATTGCAAAGTTAAAATTTGCATTTTTCTCTCCTCTCTTAATTTTTTTAAAGATTCAATGGAGACATTTTTTTTGTTGATATACTAGTGTTTCGATATGTGGAGGTGAAATGCCCTAATTGTGCTAACGGTGCTGTGATATCAATAGTGGAGATTTGAGGAGTTGGGTTCTATCAATATCAACAGTACATTATTAATGCCATCAAGAATCTAACTGCATCAATACAGACTCCAAGAAGTAAGCATCTTTACCTTTATTCAAGACACAAGAAGTCTCAGTTTTAAGAGTGCTTACACTCTCTTCAGCCACCTTTACATTGCAAGCATATTTCGTGAAGGTGAATAGAAAAAAAAATTTTTTCTACCATGAAAATCAGCCACCGCACTCTCCCTTTAAAACTAAGGTAATTTCACTAATAAAAACATTTCTGACTTACCACTGAAGAAACTGTAACCTCCAACTCACTATGGTTTGTAATTACTGGTTGCCCTGCAATTGTCCATTCTCCTTCAACCCTAGAGGTCAAGTAGTCTATGAATATTGCGAGGCACTTTTCTGGCCATATCAAAACAGTTCTGAGGGCCACCAATTTTTTTGTGGGGGATGTTGGGGCTCAGGGGGTCACAAAAAAGTTTGTAGGAAGCCAAAATGGCATTCTACAAATTAGATCAAAAAAATATTCATAAATATTCACACACACCTCAACCTTTTCCCAACACCCCAAGCTTTTCCACAACACTTCCAAGTGCTCTCTACAAGACCACAGATTTGAACCACTAATTTTCAGCTTGAGAGACCTGTGGTTGAGCCACTGAGCCACAATATTTAAGGCCTAATTATAAAGGCTGTCCATTGAGCCCAACACACACACACACACACACACACACACACACACACACACACACACACACACACACACACACACACACACACACACACACACACACACACGAATGCCAAATCCACACACACAACACACACACACACAACACCAGGCAGGCAGGCAGGCAGGCAGGCAGGCAGGCAGGCAGGCAGGCAGGCAGGCAGGCAGGCAGGCAGGCAGGCAGGCAGGCAGGCAGGCAGGCAGGCAGGCAGGCAGGCAGGCAGGCAGGCACATACACACTGGACACACACACCCTTCAAATTTATAGATACTAGTGGAAAACTTGCCCTACAGGCAGTTTTTTTGGCCCACCTTTGGTTGTCTGTAATCACAAAAGGGGTCTGCTTTGATGACATGTTGTAAACTTTTAAAACAAAAGTTACTACATGATTAGGTCAAAGTTTTTTGTTTTTTTTATAAGTACCTTTTTTTAGCATTTTTTAGCTTTTCACCTAAAGAGGAAGAAGTGTGTCCAGATGGGACCCACCCCATGTTATTCACAGAGTCAAGTTGTGTCTGCATTCCAAGTTTTAGGTCTGTAGCTCCATTCTTTTTTCTAGAAAAAGTATCATTTTGGCTTTTTTAATATGATGGGGATGTGTCTATATAGACATGCTAATGATATTCCCCTGTTGCCACTGCACTGATTCTAAATATATATGGGTTTATGGGTCTAATTTCAACCGTTCAAGTGTGAATCACGGATATGAAGACAGGCATATAACAGACTATCTGCACTTTATTGTATAGATAGATGGATTTCAGGAGATTTGAGTAAAGTTCATTCTTACCTTAAAGGAGAACAAATTTGAGAACAGCTTGGAATGAGCCTATCCATGCTAATGCTACATTCATTGGGATTCTGGATACATCCATATTTAATTAGGATTTTTTTGAAGCTTCATGATGTGTGAAACTTTTGAACTCAGTAGACCTAAAGGAGATGAATTCGTACATGTTTCTAACTGCATCATTCCTGCCCAGTTATCAACTTGTATGGCTCTGTCATATTTATTTCCTGTTTTCAGTGGTTATACCAAATAAATATATAGATCCTACCTCAAGTACTGAACCCATGTCCCAATTGTCCTTTGATTAATAGAAACTTTGATGTTTCCTTCCTGTATTCTTCCTGGCAACTAGCTAATACCTTGAACTTCTACAATGTTTCAGAAGTTACTATTTGTCAACCATATCTACTATGTTCCATGCTTGTCCACAATTTCTAGGTAGCACTGCAGACATGGTCACAGTTAAAAATAAAAACAAAAAAAAACAGCATATAACTTATATGCACACATCTCATCGAAAAATTAATTTACATCAAGTATACAGAATAATTTATTTGGTGTAATCATTGTAAGCATATTAAACTGCTAACAACAAAATATATTCGTTTAATTTTTTAGATGAATTTGATCATTTCATTATGGTGTACTTATATCATGCAGGCATTTGCTACTAATCCTCTGAGGAGTGTGCAACCACTGTAAAGACAAGAGTTCACATCCTGAAAGATTCTTTTGTCAAATGCTTTCTCATAAATAAATGATTGAAGCATCTGGCTTGGTTATCTTAAGCACGGTTTGGTTACATTGACAATTGCAAATTGCTCAATAATCTTATCTTCCATTTATTGTTGATCCTGTGTTCACCTATGCTTTTATTTTTTCTCAACTCCCAACCACGCCTTCCAACAAGAATTTCCCAAAAGGAACTTCTACTATTTGCAGAAGGTATAGCTAGATTCTAGCAATTATAGAGCATCATAGCTATATACATAGTAAGTATGCTATAGTTTGTTCGCAACATTATTTCTGTATTTCAGAGGTGAAAAAAAGAAGAAAGGATACTTCACTGTAGCTATCAAACTTAACTAGGAAAAAAAAAAGAAGAAAAAACCTAGTTTCATTTATTAAGTGCTTCGATTTCCTTGTTCCACGTGATCTAGCCACTGCATATATAGGGTGCATGATGCCAGAAAATTGTAAAATCGGCCATGGTATGCTAAAGATGGCTTCTGAGCACCACTCTTTCCCTTTCAAAGTTAGAAGTATTTTTCACATGTTTGACTGGTTGACTGAGGTAAGGATTCATACAGAATCTGATATGAAAATCCTTTTTTTAAAGCTTAAACACTTCTTCACGACTTTATATGATCTTTAATGATATACAATTTATGCACTTAGTTATTAAAATATATTTCGGAATACATGTTTTAAAATTTACTTAATTTAATAGTTAGTACCTGGATACTTGAATTCTAATGTTTTAAAAATCTAATAAATTGATTTATTAACTTTGTGTGAGTTTGTAATATGTTGACTATTCTATCTTTAGTGTGCAAACATATGCAGTCAATCAACTAAGGCCTAATTTATCAACGATTATTTCATGTTGTAGATAATTACCACACAAGACACATGCTACAACAATTGACTGATAGTATTTCCTATATTGGATCACTGTTGCCATTTGACTCACTACCAACCCAGACTTGAGAGCTTGACTCTGGATTAACATGGGCTAGGTCCCACCAGGCCAAACCTAAATCTGTGGGGTTTTCCATGTGTGCTTTTGCTTGCAAGACAGCCAGTGGCTTGACAGTTTGACAAGAAATAGTGAACATATTGTAATAATTCTTTTCATTGGACAACCACTGCCTTGATTAATGCAAGGGAAGTTGCAATTACTGGTCCAACATTTTGGTTGCTGTATTATTGTCATAAATGCATAGCTACAAATAAAACTAAGTAAGGAATATATAGAAACTATACCCTCTTAAACTTCATGAGCCTAGTATAAAAACTGATATTAAAGCCAACTGACTGGCATTAACTCAGCTGGAGAAGTGAACCCACTACCAAGCTCTGCCTGAAAGATAAATGCTAGCTCAAGTTGACCTTAGCTAATCTCAATCTATAGCTAACTACTTACCTAGTACCCAAAAATTACTCCTTTATTCTACGCTTCCTTGATCAAATCACTATCATCTTCACAATTTGTGTTTGTTAGGCATTGTTTGACTAGTTGTTTAATAATAACTAACGAATGATGTGCACTTTATAGAAGGAGGGGAAGGTATAGCAGGAAAATGTTGAAAGTTCTGCCCTTATCCTTTGACGTATGTGTAGGTTTTGCTGTCTATAAAATGTTTCATCCTCAGCTGCACGTGATGGTGGAATCAATTTTCTTCAATAATAATTATTATTATTTTTCTCTTCTATCCACAATTTTAAAACAGGTTTTGGTTGGCCAATAACTTTCCCCTCTCCTTTTTAAAATAGAAAACCAAAAAATTAGGGGCCAATCAAAACCGGTATTAAAATGCACCGACATAATTTAGTTGATTAATTATTTGGTCCATGTAGTTTTAAACATTGTTAAACTTAGAAACAGCTTCCAAATTGAAAAGTTAAAGTAAGTATATACCACAACTTGACATTTTCAGTAACTTCTCTGGTTGGATCAGCATCACACTTGGTTGAGATGACATTAGCTCATTCTGGGACACACTGAACCTCCAACTGAGTTAAGGCAGGTTGAATATGTGATAGTGACAGTGACTGGGACACAGAGTATGAGCACAGCCAGGATTTGATGAGAGGGGGTGGGGGTGCCCGTCCAGGACAGGATCAGCCAAGAACATATACTGCTGGAGCATGAGAGAGAATTTTTTAAAAGATATGTTCAATGAGAAAGACTATTTTCACTCATTCCTCACATGCAAGATGCAACTTATTAATTAATAAGAAAAAAAATTACAATTTAATGTATCTATGATAAACTGACATACCCTATTCAAGATTTTTAAATGTGTTTCTGAAGATCTACAAACAGATGTGCCATGATCATTTTCTCCATTAAATAAAATATATTTTAGGTTATATTCATGTGCTGCAACATATGTATTTTTATTCTCCCAGGCAATGCATGTAAATTAAGTGATAATATATAATAGCTGGCATATAGCTGATCCTTGTTGTTCTTTAAATCATTAGTTTGTGGTGAGGTAATTGTATTTTGGTTTTTTTTTACAGCTTCACCATACCACTTCTCAAGTAACCTGATTTATGATTTTTGAGTAGTGAGTGGTTCACATCAGATGCTGTGCGATTATATTACTTCACAAGATGATCTTGTTTCTTGTAAATTAATTACAGCTTCACGTCATTGAGTTTATTTTGCTTTGATAAATTACCAAAAATTTATTCCTAACACAAACTTCTTTCATATTTAAGGTCAAGTAATAGATGAAAGGAAGTTTGACTTTAGCAAACAAATTAGCTATTTATTAAAGCGAGGATGAGATTATTTTTTAATAAATCCTGGAAGGATAACATGCAACCTACATAATATTAGTGTTAAAAAATAGATAGCTACCTCCATGATTAATACAAGAAAGTAATTGTGGACCCACGCCCCAAATATATTGGAGTTACTTTAAACCTTTTGGGTGACATGCAACAGCAAAAAAAATTCATGTTGGACTGTTGTCAATTTACGAGCAAATTGTTTCAATAAGTAGGAACACAGGACAAATGTTTGACTCATTTAGCTTGGAACTGACGGTAAATACAATTCACTTAAGCAAGTGTTGGAGAATGAGGCATGTTAGTATACTTTCCATTATTTTGCATGATATTTAGCTATCTACAAAAGCACCATAGCTGCTCTTTTCCTCCCACCCTCACATTACCATGCACGAGAGGTTATAATAGATACAGTTATTGATAGTGTTCCCTTTCATTCCCCATTTAAGTTTAATAAACTTGTTCATTTGATTATTACTGGAAAAGCTAAAGCCAGACTACTTAGCTGGCAAATGACTATCTGATCTCAACTGCTAATCATATATTGCTTCCTTTTGCATGTAAGAACATCCAGGTAGTGATTTAGTTTGTATCTACTTCATGACCACAAGAGAGTGAAGAGACAACAGCGAGTGGCTTCTGTTTCGTCCATATATCTTGTAAATGCTTGGGTAAAGACCTTACATTACAAGAAATATTTTGGCTGTGTAAAAATTAGTGCGAGTAAATTGACCGCAATACCTACAGGTTATTTTTTTTTTGTATTTGGAGGGGAGGGGGTTATAATCAAATTGAAAAAAGCTCTGAATTAGCTATAGGAACATTAGCCAATAAACAATTGACTGCCTGTAAACTTTGCCGACTAAGTTGTACAGTGGAGTAACAATAGCAATGTTCACACACATCCAATATAGCTCATAAAGTATATTTTTTCTCAAGATTGTTTCACTTCCTCATTTTCTTCACTTATTAGTGGTCTGCACTCTGCAACTAGAGTTGAGCAGGATCAGCTATATGCCAGCTATGGTTATTATGCTATAAACTGTTTCGGACTAGCTGTATAAAGCAAAGTTATTGTTCCATAACTATCTTTAAGAAATGTAGGAAAGATATCAAATGGGCCAGTGTATCATAGTTTCGACTAAAAATTGTAAAGTTTCCTCTTTAAAGTTTTAGGTTCAGCCCAAGAGTTTTATGATATGGTTTAAGGAATTTTTTATGCCACACAAGTGAAAACTGTTACATCAGAGGTAAGGGTTATTAGTGATAATAGCTATTCAGGATTCTGCCTTTGTATCTGGTGCTTTGAACATAATTTGATAAATTGATTTTCTATTTATTTAAATTATTAATTATTATTTTTTAATTATTTTTCTAATTACATGGGTATTATTTTGTTTAAATGTGTATGGTTACCTAATTTAGCCATAAAGGCTAATTTTGCCATTCCAATTTGGCCTGTTTGTGTTGCTATAGTATTTATTCATGTTTATAGCCAACAGTAGAATCACACAGGATGTTCATACAAACATGGCTTGGTTCAAAGAGGTGTTGTTCCAAAGTTTCCTTTGATGACCTTTGTAATTGTGTGGAAAGTACCTTTTCCTGTTACCACTTCAACCTGTTTATAATCCTTTTTTTTGGAATATCCTTTCATATTTGTTTGTTAATGAGAATTGCAAAAAAAAAAAAGGAAAAGGAAAAAGATTGATGAGCTGCAGGAGACATTTTTTGAATCTTATATCCATAGCTGATAGGGGGGGGGGGGGGGGAGAGAGAGTTGTAGGAGTGAGATAGGAGTAGTGATATTATGAATTGTGGTATTTATCACCTAATAGAAGCCTTACTACTTATTTTGCCTTACCTTCATGATATGAGGCTCTTTGTTCTTCTTTTGGTTCTCCTTAAAGAAGTCTTCCAGTTATAATTTTTAATAGACCATGTGATCAGTGGAACAGCTTACTGACCTGTGACACTATCAATTACAAATGGTTAATCAGTGATGACAGTGGCAAACTTTTCTACAGATGTGTGTGTAAACAAATCCCTTTCAACCAGCAGCTCTTGCCCACAAAGCATGGCAATTATATCCTGCATCTTTGTAAGTGTAGCAGTACCAGGAAGGTTCAAACGTACATTGAGTATAATTAGCTATGGACTATGTCAGGGAGGGGAGGAGGGGGGAGGAGGGAAGGGAAGGGAAGGGGGTGTGCATTGGTTGAGCATCCTGAGGCCCCCCACCCACACCTCCCCTCTGGATACAGCCCTGGTTAAGTGGTACCTTTATTGTGCTATGTTGCCTTGGTTACTCTTATTTTTCAGGTGAACAATATTTTAGTCACTGTGTTGATTATATTTTATAACTACAAATATGCCTTATGGGTAGGCCTCGAGTTCTTGCAAGGCCCACCTTCGTGGGCTGTAATCACACGATTTTCTGCTGGGAGGACATGTTGTATAGATTTAGGATACATAGTGAATGTGATTAAAAAATTTAAAATTAATTATTTAATTTATTTATTACTTCTCATGTATATATTTCAAAGATTTAATCATGTAGAATTTCTTGATACACAACATTTTGAACATGACATCCATTCATTCCATTCATCTTTCCTCTGGGAGTAAAAAATTTCATCTTATTCTTATTTCCAACACATGACTGGGTGACAAACATCTGGTGGTGGATGAAAAAATTTAATGATAGGAAATGCCCATCTTGGTGAGGGTCTGACACTGGATCTTATTTTCAGACTTTGCAAAGGCTTGTCCTCTCACCTCAGCCAGGATGGTGTTTTGAAAAAAAATTTTTTAAGGATGATTACAATATTGGTTGGTGGGTGGGGGTGGGTGGGTGGGGGGAGGGGTAAAATAAATCTGTGGTCTTGTAGAGAGCACTTGGAAATGTTGTGGAAAAGCTTGGGGAGTTGGGAAAAGGTTGAGGTGTGTGTGAGTATTTATGAATATTTTTTGACCTAGTTTGTAGAATGTTATTTTGGCTTCCTACAAACTTTTTTTTTGTTGGTATATATAAGAGTGTGTGAGTCGCTATATTGGCTTTCATGATGCACTTTTTTTTGCTTTGATCTCTGTGACAGGTTTTTGCCTCACCATGACGTGGGACGATTTCCTCATCAATAGAGGGATGGCTCTACCCAAAATCCTTCTGAACCCGCCATTGCTTCAATTGTGCCAAAAATGGTAACCAAAAAATAGATAGTGGTGACCCCCTGGACCCCAAGATCCCCCACAGATAATTTGGTGGACCTTGACCTCTTCCTCTGGGTGGAGTTCGAGCACATATATACAAACACATTAGCTCTATTATAGTAAGATTTGACTGTCGTCAAACACATTTTTGTGTGCTATCATAACACTGAATAGATCAACATGAGAGTAAGGAACAATAGATGTGGCCAAGTCGCTTCAACTTGCTCTCTGGTGTATGGAGTAGCTAGGAGTACTTGTCATTTAAATCATTTAATGTAAAGCATCACATAGCTCATTCCCCATCTGGACAACCTTCAGGAATTTCAATCCACTCATCAATGGACTAAGTATCTTTGGAAAGATCTGTAGATTAGAATTGCTCTCATATCACTCCCTAAGATCCATGAGAGATATGACCAAATGCACTCTATACTGACTTATGTCCATTTTCATTTAAAAATTTAAAAAACAGCAACAAAAAAACAGCAACAAAAAACTAGCTGTTAATGTGGATTTTTCTCCAACTTGGCAGGTTTGCAACCACCATCAAGGCCTCTATCCTTGTCAAGGCCTCCATCCTTTAGCGAAGGCATTCTATCGTTAGACAATGAGGCACCCCTTGAAAAAACAAAGATGACAAAATAGCAAAAAATATTTTAGAAATGAATAAGAGTTGTAGTTTTCACAATCCCTCCATCTCCACCCCCAACTTAATTGTTTATAACATTATATTAGTTTCCTAATTTCTAATTTTGTTGGTAATCAGTAATAACACTAATGTGACAATTTTATTAACGCTTGTTGATTACTTGAGTATTGTATAAAGCTACTTTTTTTGGCTGATTTTTAAAATATTTTTATAAAAATAGTCAGACTACACAATGCTATATCATCTTCTTTTCTTCTTTCAAGTACATAATAAAAATGGCTTATTGGGTCAATATTGACCACACCTAGCCACATATCTTTCTGGGTTAATACATACATGGAAGTGCATGTGCATGCATGTGTGTGGACTCATATCCTTCCAAATTGCTTGAGGGATCTTTGTGAAACATACAGGGATGGATTAGGGAACCTCACTGCATGTCTTCGAGAAGGTTATGTTCAGATCAGTTGGCAATGAGAGTGGTTTTGCCATGGCCAAAGCCACAAGAAAATGTTTTCATAGTTAAGAACCAATCAGGCTTAAAATTTATTGGGGGGGGGGGGGGGGGGGGGAGTTATTATTCCTCTGTGTGTGTGTGGCTTGGCTATTAGCCATACCCATTCAAAAATGAGGCTGATGGCCTAGCCTTCTGAAAAAAATTGAAGGAAATACCACAGTAGCACTGGCTTTCAGCTAGTACACCTAATATCTAATAGGATTACCTATAAGGGAAAGAGAAATTCTCTGACATTATTAAGTAATATTTTCAACCCAAGATTTGGTATAGGGTCATCAACTTTGTGGTCTACATGTACAGTCTTCTTTCATGTGTTTGTGCACAGGTAAATTCAATATTATCATTGAAAATCTTACTATACTTCACGATTTGCTTGTCTGTCTATCTGCTGATTGGTCGGTCGGTCGGTCGGTCGGTCGGTCGGTCGGTCGGTCGGTCGGTCGGTCGGTCGGTCGGTCGGTCGGTCGGTCGGTCGGTCGGTCGGTCGGTCGGTCGGTCGGTTGGTCGGTCGGTCGGTCGGTCGGTCGGTCGGTCGGTCGGTCGGTCGGTCTGTCTGTGCGGACTCAAC
Organism: Lycopodina hypogea; assembly: GCA_963969325.1. NCBI lineage: Eukaryota > Metazoa > Porifera > Demospongiae > Poecilosclerida > Cladorhizidae > Lycopodina > Lycopodina hypogea. The sequence goes on along the minus strand of OZ017791.1, from coordinate 8,615,974 downwards.
TCTTCCCAAACTGCTGGAGGGATCTTCATGAAACTTTCAGGGATTGATTAGGGATTAGGGTATAGTTTCAATTCACATCGGGTGGTTATGGTTGTTTGTCAATAAGTGTGGTTAGGTGACATGGAGGGCTAATCATCACAAAAACTTGGCCTGTTTATTAATTATATCATCAAGGCCATAGCCTAATTGAGGCAGAGGAAGCAGTTGCCTCATCTGTTATTTCCCAGATAGTTAATTTTCCATCTATCCAAAAAAAATATATTTTTGTTCATTTAGCTACTTATTTACTTCCATGATTACTTTTCTTTTTCTTCTTTCTTTGTTTACATCAGAAACTCTTATCAGTCTGGCAGACTCCAGTGGGGTGACCCTGTAGAGAAGAAAAGCACTGTCTAGAAGACTACATTTTAGTAAACATGCTTGTTTAGAAGTTTCAACTGTGCAGAAAATAGTGATGGTCATAGCTATTTATAGTGAGCTAGCTGAACTCTCTATTATTTATTATTGATCTCTAGTATAGCTTTAAAGCAAAAGCTAAAATATTAGCCTCAATGATTTAGCTAGTTCTAAATCAATCTAGCCTATTTATGGAATCAAATTGTTACTTTTTTTTGGTTATAAGTGTATTAGAGTGGTCCCAAATGAAAACAGGTGAACAGATAAAGTATGGAGAGAGAAAATTAACTCAAAAATTAACGCATTCACGCTATACTCAAATGTCGACTCCTAGAGTGTGCTAGGACTATATTTGAAGAATATTTCTTTAAATATAGCCATGTAGCCCTAACCAACCCTGGCTCTAGCCCTTGGGGTGCGTGAATAGTATGCTAGCCTATACGCTTAATTGGGTGTGGGTGTTTAGCAGCGCACATTTTGACAGTGATTATCCCTACCATTAGGGACCACTCTAGTTTACTAATCTCCATTGGCTTTGACTTCGCTATGTGAGGTGAGTGGTTTATAAACGGAGTGACCAGTACCAGCTCAAAGTGACCACAATTAAATTTTTGGGGGATAAGGTATTTGAAGCTTACCCTGGAAGATCAGATAGCTACAACTTAAACAAAGTCTTCCAAGTTCTCCGTATTTTTTTATAATTCTTTGAAGAACATAGGTCAACACTTTGTGGTTGTGTTCCCTTTAGGGATACAATAAGTGCTCCTGGACACTTAGTCCAGTGACTTACAATGATACTGAGCACAATGAAACAGAACATATGTTCAAACTCACCAGGGTGTGATTTGGTGATAGCTACAAGGAAGTTATTTTGCTGCCAAAAGCTAATTAAAAGTACCAACCAGGCCAAAATTTGGCATGTGGTTTCCATGTAATCGGGTGTTAATAACCACATGTAAATGTGGCAGTGGGTGTGGTTTGTTATAGCCACACCCACAGGTGATTATTTTTTGCTACCTAAAGCTGATTGGAGGACCAACCAGGCTGGAAATTGGCATGTTGTCTCCAGGTAACTGATAAACATTAGTAACCATACATGGGTGTGCCAATGGGTTTGGTTGGTTAATAGCCACACCCACAAGAAGTAGTTTTAGCTGCCAAAATGATTGTGCATCTATGATAAACCCACATGGCTTCATCAAAGCTTCCTGATGTTTAACAATTAGAATTATATATACCTGGGATGTACCAGGGGAAGTTCCAGGTGATATTCCCTTGCACACCCACACACTCGTTGCATATCATACATACTTGAATATAGCTATACAATGTATGTATGTATATATATATAATACTAGCAGCATATACCTGGCGTTGCCTGGCCAATGTCAACATGAAACATTATAGAAGCCTCTCAAATTATGGCCTGGTTGGTCCTTTAATTAACTTTTGGCAGCCAAAACAACTTCTTGTGGGTGTGGCTAATAAAAAAACCCACACACATTACCACACCTACATGTGGTTAATAATGCTCACCCAGTTACTTGGAGTCCATATACCAAATTTTAGCCTGATTGATCCATAAATGAGTATTTGGCAGGCATAATGACGTCCTATGGGTGTGGCAATGACCAGACCACACTGATTGACAAGCACACACATGTGATTAGTAATGCTCACCCAGTTGCTTGGAAACCTCATTCAAAATTTCAGTCTGGTTGATCCTTCGATTAGCTTTTAATAGCCAAAATTACTTCCAGTGTGTGTGACTATGGCCAACCCACACCCATACATGGTTAATAATGCTGTCCCCAGGTACTTGGACCCTGTATGCCAACTTTTGCCTGATTGGTCTCTGATTAACTTTTTTCATTTTTCAGCCTAAATAACTTCCTGTGTGTGTGGCTATGGAAAAAACACACCCATTACCATACTAACATGTGTTTAGTAATGCTCACTTGGATTCTTAGAGGGCACAAACCAAATTTCAGCCGTTTTGGTACCAGTGTTCGGCCATGATCCCTAGACACATACATACAAACATGCATACATACTTACAAACCAAATATATATAAAATGGGTTTGTAAATATAACTCCTTACATCCAATCTTTATTCAGAAATTTCTTATTTTGTTTTTTGTTTTTTTTGGCACCTTTTCTCTTTACACACCAATGGGAAGTGGTGTTACACCTAAAGCCAATTTGTGTATGCATACCATGTTTTGAGTATGCCACTCCAAGGGTTTGTATGACCAAAGTACAATTTTTGGCTTTTTTTGGGCCTGACATGAACACAGAAATGGGTGTGGTCATATACACATACAAAACATTTTCCAGATTATATTGATTTCAAATATATATGGGTTCATGGTCTAATTCCATTGGTTCAAGTGTTTTTGCTGATGTACAATTTTTGGCATTTTTAACTTTACACAGGAAAAGAAAGAAGTGTGGCCAGGTGGGACCCAGGCCATGTTACTCCCAGAGTGAAGTTATATAGGCATACCAAGTTTTAGATCTGAAGTTCCAAGGGTCTTTCTGGCAAAAAAAAAACAAAACTTTTTTGGCTTTTACTCATCACCATGGTAACTATTTTCCGGAATTTTTAGCCCATGTTTTAAGTTGGGTTAAAACCTATCATTAAATACTGATTTATATATATATATATAAATATATCTCCTATATATGTATATATACATAAAAGGAGATGTCTGAATGTTTTTCTGTCTGTGTGTCTGTCTGTCCATCTGTCTGTCCATCTGTCTGTACATTTGTACCACCATTCTGGCCAAACTTGTGGGTAAATTTCTCTGAAACTTGGCATAATGATAGGTTTCAACCTAACTTAAAACATGGGCCAAAAATTTGGGAAAATGGTTACCATGGTGACCAGAAATAGCCAAATATGGTATTTGGTCAGAAAAACCCTCGGAGCTACAGATCTAAAACTTGGTATGCATATATGGCTTCACTCTGGGAGTAACATGGGCTGGGTCCCAACTGTCCACATCTCTTCCTTTTCCTCTTTAAGGCTAAAAATGTCAAAAATGGTATTTCAGCAAAAACTCTTAAACCTATGGAGTTAGACCCATGAACCCATATATATTAGGAATTAATGTAATCTGGGGAATGTTTTAAGTACATGTATATAACCACACCCATTTCTGTGTTCATGTCATGCCTAAAAGAAGGCTGAAAATGGTACTTTGACTAGACTAACACTTGGGGACTATCAGACTTAAAACATGGTATGCATACACAACTTGACGTTGGGAGTAACATGGGCGGGATCCCTCCTGGCAACACCTCTTCCTATTGGCGTATAAAGAGAAAAAGTGCCAAAGAAAGAATTTCTGAATAACACTTGGACCTAAGGAATTACATTCACGAACACACTTTACTATATATTTTGTTTGTAAGTACGTATATATGTTTGTATATATGTGTGTCTAGGCATTACAGTAAACATGTGGACAAAAAAAGGCCAAAATTTGGCATATGCTCTCCAACAACCAGGGTTAGCATTATTAAGCACATATGGGTAAGGTAATGGGTGTGGTTCTGTCATAGCTACACCAACAGAAAGTTATTTTGGCTGAAAGAAGTTAGTCAGACCAATTAGGCATAAATTTTATGTGTGGTCTCCAAGTACCCGAGAAATCATTATTAAATACATATGGGTGTGGTTTGGTCATAGCCACACCCATTGGAAGCTGTTTTGTCTATCAAGAGCTAATCAAACCACCAACCAGACTGAAATTTGGAGTGCGGTTTCCAAGTAACTGGATAAGCATTACTAATCACATGTGTGTGTCAATGGGTGTGGTTTAGTCATTGCCACACCCATTGTGGGTGTGGCAATGTGTGTTATTTGATGTTAGCCACACCCACAGAGAGTTGTTATGGCTGACAAAAATTAATTAAAGGACCAACCAGGTCGAAATTTGAAAGTTTCTATAATGTTTCATGTTGACATTGGCCAGGCAACACCGGGTATATGCTGCCAGTTTATAAGTTTATATATGTATATATATATATATAAATTAGTATTGATAACAAGAGCAGTCTGCACTAAAACTTGTGGCAAATAATTATGACACTTAAGATAGGCTTAAGTTTATATTTACAACTTTTGGGCTTTCAATCAGCAAAAGGACTTAGTTGTAGCCACAGGGTTTCCACACAGTACTATAAATTTATAATTTCCATACAGTAAACAGTTTGTTTAGAAATCCATTCTTGACCTCCAAAAAAAGATGGTTTCCCCCCCTACACACACGCGCGCGCGCGCGCACACACACACACACACACACACACACACACACACACACACACACACACACACACACACACACACACACACACACACACACACACACACACACACACACACACACACACACACACACACACACACACACACACACACACACACACACACACACACACACACACACACACCATTCCAAGTGCTCCTACTTTCTAGACCTGTGTGCCACAGGTAAGACACATAAATATAGAGAAAAAAAATAGAAGAAATGATTTTAGGTTTCTTTAAAAAGTATGGATAAAAAAGGTATTTCAACAATTTAATTTTGAAAAAAGGCATGAACATCCATGTTTTGGGACTAAGGTCAGTAATTAGATTTTTTCCCTCTTTCTTCTTTCTTTTTTTTATTTATTTTTTTAAAAATATTTTCTCTTTTTTTTTCTTTTTTTTCTTTTATTTTTTACCTATTTTTTTCCTCTCCTTCTATTACAGCAAAGAATAGGAGATATAATATTACAGTAAATAAAAGGAGATACACGACTGTGTCCAGTCACACCAGAACATGCAATAAAGTAATAAATTTAGCTCTCATACTATATAATGAATAGTAATGTAATAAGCCACTATTTATCGATCAATGATGGAAATTAGTCCCTTCAAATTAAGGTATCATTTTGAACTCGTGCGAAACAAAATTTCTAACTGTTAGTCAATTGCTCTTTTAGAATATCATAGCTACCACATTACGAGGGTTGCCAACCACCATTATAACACACTATCAGGGCTGTGACAATAATAGATTGGACATACTGAGGGGAAAGAAAATTAAAAAAGTTAAAAAAATAAGGTGGTAGGGAAGAATAAGAAAATGAGGAATGAAAAAAGGAGAAGAACCCAGACCCTGATTCCACCTCAGGATTTTCCTCTTAATACACAAAGTGCCACTACTATTGGAGTATGGTTTTCATAGAGTTTTTTTTTTGGTATGGAAAATTTAATTTTTCTTCCCCCATCAGGGGTGCAACTTTCAGAAAATTTTTGGGGAAAGAGGGAAAGGGAATAGCGGGAGATGAGAAGAAGAGAAGAAAAGAAGGGGGAGAAAGAAAAAAGAAAAAAAAAAGGGAGGAAGAAGAAAGAAGGAAGGGGAAAAAGGGTGTGAAAGAAGAAAATTAGTGAAAAGGGGGTTGGGGAAGAACAAGAGAAAGAAAACAAAAATGGTGAGTAAAGAGTAAGGAAGAAAGGGAGGAAAAAGAGGAAGAAGGGGGAAGGTCTCAGGAGTAATTGAACCAATGACCTTAAGCTTGGATGACCTGTCTGTGCCTTAACCATTGAATCATGGTTTTTGTAATCTTTCTTATATAGAGAATTTGAATTCCTTTTTTCCCCACCAGAATACCACTTTCAGGAAAGAATTAGCCTATTATCTCCACTGGGTTTAGCTACACATGTCCCAATTTTATTTGTATAGGTCCAAAACTGTGGGAGGAAGCTATCAAACAGACAGACAGATACACTGCAATGCCTGAAATACGATCCAGTGTAACTTCTATCTGCAATTAGGACATTTTAAAAATGGTATAAAAGTGGAGTTTGCACAAAATATTTCAAATGCATAGATTTAAGTTACTATAATAAATACTGTTGCTACTGAATAGAGTTACTACAGCATTCAAGAATAATCGCCATTCTTTTACAATGCATAAGTAGACATACAGCCTTGTTAATTACCAGCAGTTAGATACCAATGGGATAAAAGCTGCATACCCCAGCCACTGGGAGGAAAAGGAGAGAGAAAATTTACAGGATGTGTCATCATCACTTCTTTTTACAAAATCAGCTGTGAGCAGTATGTGCTCATCATCAGGGAAAGAGGGCAGCCACCTGACCCATTGACTTCATCCACCGAAGGACAGAGGAAGGAAGGTAGAATTCACATGGCAGTTGAATCATGTTGTCATCATGTGCCAGCTGCTCACCTCGTAGATCGAGCACCATGCACAATAACATGCAACTTCAGGTGATTACCTGTTTTGACACAGGGACATGTTTATGTGAAGATAGAAAATGTGAAAGTAGCGCCAGAGAGGAGAACACTGTGAGAATGTAAAGGCAGATGGACATTTAATGGAGTCAAGTGGTGTCTGTGGATACTTCGTCATATTATTGAGTTCTCCTACAATAAACGCTGTAAATGATGCATATATATAGCTATTACTGACTTGGTCTTTCATTGCAACATCCTACGTCACTTTGGCATTTTCAGAACAAGATGTGTGACAGCTTGGCACCGGCATCTTACTACTGTTATACAAGGTCATCATTGGAACAAAAACACTTGATTGAAGTTCAAAATGTATGGAGGAGCAAGTGGAGTATCCTTTGCAACAGTTCATGGCACAAGAAACTTTGCACTACTATCTAGCATGCACCCATACTGGAGAGGATGGATGGGTGTCAATAGGTCTCACTCCAAAGCACATTTCTGCCAGACTTATTATGTTAGTCACATTTTAATGCTGTCACTGAGCAGATATAAGGTACTTCATGCCTGCAATAGCAAGCAACACTATCCCAGCCTGAGATTTCATGGGCAGCTAAAAGTTCTGATATAATTGCCTGATGCAGATCTATTTAGCATCCATATCAACTATATACCATTCTATGATTGATGATTCTATGACGACCATAAAATTTTAACAACTGTTCTAGAAGTAGTATAGACATAACAATGTCACCTACTACCACTGATATTACATCTGTCATCTCTTTTATCACCATCACCATTTTTGAATAATGATGTGGTCTGCTTCTTCATGAGAATTCCTCATATCTTATCTCCTAATGCCAGACATTACCTTAACTAATATCAGTTTGTACCAGTCTTAGCTTGCGATCACTGATTGTGCTTTTCTGTGTTGAAGGTGAAATTATTTGTCTACAATAAGTGCAGCAAAGATGATGTCAATCAACGGATTCTTATTGTCAGTAACTGACAAGACAACCTTTTGTGGTGGTAGCGGAGTAGTTTGGGACAACTGATCCACTCTACAAGCCTCCATTGTGCTGTCAGATCTTGTGACATTTTATGTGTTGAAGTCATTCGTATCTACCAAATACAAGATATAAATTACCTGAAATGAGCTAATGTTGTATGTACACTCTCAACTTGAACACAAGGTCTTGCACAGTACCAGTTTATGGGCAGTGCTGCATCACAAACAACATAACACATCCAACAAGAATAGCGAAAATAATTTCTTGAAAAGTGTATACATCAGCATGATACATCAACCAGCAGATGTTTCATTAGGTCAGGCTTAGATATTGAAATCCTCACTTCACCAAACTCAGTGAACATAAAGGTTGCGATGTGTACCAACTCATGGCACAAGACATCATTGATATCCTTGTCTGTAAACTTATCATAAGTCCCATCATCCGACAAAATTCATGCACACTTCTCCTCTTTGTGAGTCTCTTGTGTTTTATTTGGCAGCTGTTGTCACTCATGCTTGCAAATCTTCAACAATGTGTATGCGGAGTTCAGATACACCTGAACTTTGTTGCCTCTTTGAAGGAACATACTCTTGTCTCCTTTATCTGCTAGTAGATTAATGTGCTTTTAAGATGTAAGCTCGATATTAGTAGACACAATTTTCATGTGATGTAATTGCAAAATTGAACCTAAATCAAGCCTTGCTTGGAGCTGTTCATGTATACCATCATCATATACTTACTGTATTGGATGGTTGATCTGATTCACACTTGTCCACGTTCATCAAATAATGTGGAACAATCTTGCAGTAAACTTACACTTAGAAAAACCTTCCATGACTTGCTTTGATTGTCCCTGAAATGGGCCTTTTCTCCCTGAAATTCAGATGCAGTCTGCCTGAAATAAGTTTTGCCAACTTCAGAGGTCTGGATATCACTCACCTTTTTGGCATGATCAACTCCTGGTGCATGGATATCTCACTTGTTTCTTAAGTAGATGCTACCATGACTGGCATTTGCACCACGAAAGACCATTAGGAGAGAAGCTAATGAATTTTCAGCATCATTTGTCTCTAGAAATTGAGAATTCCTCTAATGTTACTTCCTGCTTGTTTTCTCATAGAAGATCAAGTGGGATCCCTTTATCAGTAATTCTAAAGGTTAGTTCATCACAGAGTACAGCTTCAATGTAGTTCACATCTGTATTACACTGGGAAAACTTAATCAGAAATTGGTATGTCCAGTCTGGCCATGGAGATTAAGTTCTTAAGCTGGAACTGTTCCTTCATAGTTTTGATGTATGCTATTAGGGTGTACTCTAGCAACCATAATATTCTATTCATGAACAGCATGCTTCTTTTTATGGCATTGTTAAAATATGTATTATTATTATTAGTATTATATATATTTTTTTAAATAAGTGTATTACAGAGAGGTTCTTACACAATTTTTCATCAGCACTCCAAATACTGAATCTCTATGTCTTTAGCATTTATCTTTGTTGACTTGTTGCTGTCTGTCCAGGAGGATGGGAAATACGCATACACTCAATCTTTATACCAGCTTAGGAAATGGTGGGTGGCTTGACAGTCTACTTTGGCAGCAACAGTAGCTAGTAACCGTAATTTGGGTTTTAAGATATATTTCATCATTTTATAGACATGGAGGATGGCTACAGCATCGTTGGGACCACATCTGAAATTGTGCAGAAACAAGCTAAGCTGAGACCACTTAATATAATAATAGATCTGTTGTTTGCTATCTCATCCCAGATGCTTGGGACTACAGGGCTCAAAAAGAGGGCAAAAAAGACAGAAAGTGGTTTGGGCACAGTTTTTCTGATGATGTATGTGTGTTTACACAATTGTGGTATGTTGTAAATGGGGTGGTTTAGTCTGGCAAAGTTGTGACTCCAACCAGAAAATTTCGAGAACCCCCCCCCCCCCCCACAGACAGGGTTTTACTCTGGTCTTCACCAAAATTTGTTATAACCAGGGTAACTTCCATCAAACCCTGAAATATTGAGCCCTTTAGGCCTAATAATCTGGGAGGAGTCATCGAACTGATCTTCACAAAACTGGTTACAAAAAACGAAAACAAACCACAAACAAACAAATTTTGAAATTTAGTAAGATAATTTATTGCATGTTTTCAATAAAACTTTTGCTTCTTGCTTATGCACTTTGTTCAGAACCAACAAATTATTTTTCTCTCCCTTTCCACTCTCACCTACTTATTTTTCTTATTCTGTCCTGTACACATTAGGACCACATTGAAACATGTCATAATTGATACCTTTGGCTGGTAACATCACATTTGCTTGCTATTTAGTTAGTGACCTCAGTTATATTGTCATTCATCTAATTTATTTCATGTACATTAAGCGACATCAGTAGGGAAATATATGTATCTGTAATTATACATTGGAGGGAGGCTGATTTATTTAAATGAGTAGTCTTTAAGTAATGAGTTTAGTGATGTGAAGTTTTATGAATGAAGAGGTTTCTAAAATAACGTTTGAATTAGAAACTCTCAGTAATAAATAAGTAGCTTAGTGTGGATGTTGACAGAAACTGTAAGGTGTTTTGCACATGTCAGATACTATATAAGTGGGCAAGAACCTGATACTATTTAAAACAGAAGAGTGCTGTGTATAACAGCTGATAATAGACTGAACCTCTGCATTAATACTCCCCTACTGCTATCCAAGTTTTATATATACTAGAGGCCCACAGCAGCTTTGCTTGCAATAATGAATGCACTGGTTGTCCAACAAACGATAAAAAGAACTTTTGTAGCTGTGCTTGGAATATTTATCCTATAAATAATCAAGCCAAATAATGTCTAGGGGGAAAATAAACAACAAAAAACAACAACAAATAAACACCAAGTGGGCACTCCCAAAGATTGAGATGTAGCCTTGATGACAGTAGAACTTCATCCTAAATGAATGTACATTACAGTAAAATCTCAAAGTTAAAAATTTTATGGTTATGAACTGACCCTGATCCATTAAGCAAACATTAAAATGGAACATTATTAGGAAAAATAGGTGCCCTGTTTCTTCACTTTCTGGAATGACTACCTTCCATGATTGCAGCAGCTGCATTGTTCTCTCTCTCTCCCACTGTAGCTAAACAAACCTCTATAAATGAAGGAGAGGACAGCTGCACAATTACAATTCTGAGTGTGGGCATTCTTAAGTAATGTAGAGTTGCAGATTTACCCTTAATGCTTGCTCAAAGCACTGTAGTTCAGACCTGCTCCTTAAGAAACTCTTTGGTTTTGGCTTTCTAACTGAAAAAAAAAAAAAAAAAAAATGTGGCCACTAACATTTTTATTTGACCTTTTTAGTATATGATTTTATATTACAAACCATCCCTGGAGATAAGAATTCAAATGATGTTTATATAGACCAGAGCATTGTAGCAGAAGAAGGGTTTGAATAAACAAACTGAAGAGATAAAATATATATGGATATTTAGGCTTTTCTACTGGTAAACTTCAGTTCATAAATCAGAACAATTTACAATTTTAAAATGCACACACATGCACATCATCCTATTGGAAGAAAATATAGTAATTTAGTGGCTTGAACTAGATTGTTATTTGTTTATGTAATTGGTTTCATGTAGATTAGTGACATCACTAGGAAAATATATGTATCTGTTATTATTTCAGTATCACCCAACCATCTTGGTTAAAGCAGTAACCATGACTACCCTAGTTTGTGACTGTGACATTCAATCTTGGAATCCCTCTTTCATGATTCTGAAAATGCCAGCTTTCATAGATTCATACTACAGTTGCATGTTCATGTTCATGCAAAATGCTTTTACTTTACCCATTGTTTATTGTAGTAAAGACAAAGTTTAATAATGTGCTTATTATAGAAAACAAAATGAAAGAGTACATTATAATTTTAAATAAATCAAGGTTAATTACATATGATGTAATATAAATTGACTAGGAAAATAGGTTCTCCAGGAACAACTATTACTTAAATCCTCTTAATGTTTTTTCTTTCTTCTTATTTTGACCTTATTTTGTGTCTTCTTCCCTGGAGTGACGGTGACCCCTGCCCCACCTAATATTATTAGACAAATGACATTGATGTTTTCTCTCATTAAGACTGAATGGATAATAAGAAAGTAACTAAATGATGGCCAAAAATGAGATTATGATACCATGTCTCATTCATATGACATTGGTTTGGTCAGGCATGAATAAACACACACACACGTCTATTAACTACTGAAATATGTTAAATAAAGTTAGTGGGAAAAAGGAAGCAAGGTGATCATATGAGAAGAACTGACTACAAGTACACTGTATACGCCATGCAAAAGGCACATACTATATTTTGACAAGATCTGGATCCAGCTGAACCAGCCATCAATGTAGAGTAATTCCACAATTGTGAAATATTATCATGGATATTAAAAAAAGTTTAAAACAAAATATTCATTTTTTTATTGGTGAATTACATACCCACTATCCAAGAAAATAATGAACAAGATTATGAAATAGAAAAAAAAAAAAAAGAAAAAAAAGGAAAAAAAAAAAAGAAAAAAAGAAAAAAAAAAAAACAAACAACAGCTGGCTATTGTTTTTATTCAATTTTTAAAAAATAATACATGTATTAAGAAGTAAATATTATTGTAATGCACTCAGTGGGGCTATGTATTGTGAGGGTGGAAGGAAGTGCAGGCTGGTTAAACATAATTTTTTTTAAAAGTTTCCACTTCATTCTATTAGAAGTAAATAGAATTTTTGTGTCATTAGATTACAGAATAAAAAGTATTCCTTAATAGAGATGGACACCATTGCCTTCTTGCTCTAGAAAAAGCAGAGCCATACATAAAGAGAAGCTATTAAGAAATATCAATACATCATATTTGTAGCACTCTTACAAATAGAGTAATGAGGGGGAGGGGGGGGGGGATGGTACACAACTGGGTACACAACTTCGCATGTTGTTTTTACTCTTCAGAATCAGTCAGCCGTCCACTGTGAACTTCAGACTAACAGCAACAAGGCAGTTTAAAGGTACATATGCATAAATTATATTTTGTTAGACTGTTTAACAGAGGTCAGTTTACACTGTCAACTGTTTACTTAGTGGTTGCCAGTAAGTCCTGTGATCACTGTAATTTTAATTCAATTCTCTACTACAAATGATGATGTGTAAGTGTCCTTTCTGACATAAGATAACATCTTCTAACCACAAGTTATCATTAGCATACTCCTACAAATCAAAACCACAAGGAAAGATTTTTTTTTTAAAGTACAAGTACTAAACCAACTAATATAACTATATATAACCTTGAGCCTGTGCTATCTCTTGTGTGTGCTCCTCTCGTGCTGATACTCGTGTCTTAGCCCGTGTTTTCTCTCGTCTACGTTCTTTCCGTCTTCGTGCTATCCTACATTCCTTTACTTGTGCCTTTGATTTTGTCTTTGCTTGTGGTTTCTGCTGTACCTTTGCTGGTGTCTTGCCTGCTGCTTCTGGTGCCATCTCTTCATGTACTGTTTCTTGTGCTGTCTCTTTTTGTGTCATCTCCTCTGTCACTTCTCGTGTTTTCTCTTGCACTATGGCAATATCTCTTTGAATGGCTAAGAAAACAGCAGAAAATTTGTACAATCACACCACAGTTTAAGCCTGGAATAGCATAATTACAAATCTCAAGAAAAACTTACTATTCCTTTGTTGAAGGGATACATCTTTTACAGGCTTGTATTTGTCAAGCGGACCAATTTCAATACTGCCAGAATATGTACCTATATATGTTATAAATCAATTCGACAATTAAAATGCACAACATAAGCATAGGCACATGTACATGCATGCAAGAATATCGATAATGACATATTCACAAAAGTCACTGACCTATACACTCCGAGCATTGAACTTTCAGACAATATGGTTCGCTAACTGGGACACAGTAGTAATGATCATGAAGACATTTTCTCCACAAACCATTCTTAATCATAGGTTGGAAATAATCGACTTCTTTCAGGACCTCATCAGTGCATTGAAAATTTGAAGGCACTGGCTCTCTGATGCAATCATCCAGTAACCTTGAGTGGTAGATAAAATCTCTTCTTGTTACACGCAAACTACAATCAGTGTCAAGTTTGGCTAAGAATGACATTAGTTCTGTCACATTGCCAGTGCGGTAGCGATGACGGTCAAGAATCCTCACTTGCAGGCACAGCCGGAAATATTCGCTGAGCAGGTCATTTATAACTTGGTAAGAGAGTCTTGCATTTTCAAGGTTTCTTTGAATCCAACTGCTCAGTTCCTCAATAGTCATATTAATTTTCATTGAGGGGTCACTACTTGTGACCAAACTATGAACTTTGGCAAATACAAAAAATAAAAATTCTTTTTTTGGATTTAAGCCATCCATTAGTATTTTCATGTTGGGTCTAGTCAGTTTTTGCACTATCGCCTTGTCTGCATATAGTTTAACCAAAGGAGCCTTCTCCCTTCGTCTGACCTTCACTTCTTTACTCACAGCCTCCACATGCAATAGTGACTCTTTCATTTGGTTACCATAGCGAAATGTAGAGGACAGAAAACAAGAGCAACTGGGGCACTGTAATGGACAAACTTCAGAATCTGGTGCCCGATCAACATGCTTGTCCATTTCTGTAACAGTGAAAATATGGCTGCAAGCAAGCTGAGTGTAATGCTCATTCTCTGAGAACTCTCTTACCTCTTTGTGTTGAGTTGAAAAATCTTCAGGAGAGCAACGAGGACACAGAGAAACACAGGGTTCTCCACACAATCCAACACAGTGATGGCCACATGACAGTATCTTGGTACATCGTTCATTGCAGGGCTCTCTGTCGCACATCTCAGAGCAAGACTTGGTGCACTTCTTAGGATGTTTGCACTGTGGTGGACAGGCCCATCCACATGCTTCTTGACAGTGCAGAAGAGGCATGGAACAGTTCCAGGGAATTTTTCTGTGTTCACATTCCAAGACTTGACTGAATTGTTCACTCTTAGAAGAGGAACTAGAATGTTTATTTGTTAACCCTAAGCATGACATCCTGGTTTTCTCCCCACAATAATGTTTCACACTTACAGTGGAAGTGCACAGCTTATGGATACGAGTTGTAGAACAATCCGAACATTTTCCTCTACAAAAGTGTCCACAAGCTAAAGGTAATCTGCAACGATAGTCACAAAGCACCTTCTCAATGGGAAGATAACAAGGAAGTCGCTGTTTGTGGCCACATGGATATGTTTTTACAGAGATATAGTTACACTTTGTTGTGCATGGCTCAAAACACATCTTCTTGCAAGAGTGTCCACAATCCAGCACCTTTTCACAAGCTTGCTCGCAGGGACCAAGACTGTTCATTTGAAAGCATTGTACGGATCTCTTGTGCTTTTGGCTGCATACAGACTTCACTATTTCCATACAAATTTTAGAGCATGATCTTCCACACAAGTTTCTGCATTTGTGGCCACAAGGCAATGACTTATTGCATGACTTTTTGCATAAATAATTTTGCAGATGATTTTTCTGTGAACACAGTACATTTTCTATATGCCCACAGATGGGAAGCGTGACTTTGACAGATTCTGAGCATGCACAATCTGTACCACATATTGCATGACACTGGTGCCCACATTTCAGAGTTTTTGTGCATGGTTTTTGGCAGGTAATGCTACTGGGGTCACGGTTGCACTCGGCAGTTGTAGAATGGCCACAAGGCAGGTCTTTAGTGCACCTTTCCACACAGCTAGAACTGCTCACCTCTTCGAAACAAGCAACCTTCTTAGTGTGGCCACAGCTCAAGTTCTTATTGCAGGGCTTAGTGCAGGTGACACTGCCAGTGTCTTCATAGCACTTAAGATTCTTTCTATGGCCACACTTCAGAATTTTAGAACATACCTCCATACACTGGATAATATTAGTATGTCTGTCTGTTGAGCACGGAACGGCAATTGAATGATGACATTTTAAAAACACATCCACTAAGGCTTTGCAATTGATTTTACAGACATCTGATGAGCATGGCACTGAAATAGTATGTCTGCATTCCTTCAGAGTAAGATCAATCATATAAGGACATGCTATGCTATTGATGTCCACCGAACAACTCATGGTGATGGAGTGACCACAGCTTAAAGTTCGGTTCACCATTTCAGTGCAAACATAGTGCTCAAGTTCTGAACACTTAACAGATGCAGAGTGACCACACTTCATAGGAAGGTGCACTATCACTTTGCAATCTTGGCACTCTTCATGACAGTTTAAAGGGCATGGATGCCCTCTCTTACATTCCTTACTGCATTTAGCAGAGCACTTTAATTGGGCAAGATCTTGGTGGCAGGCAGCACGCTCCTCATGGCCACAGTTTGGAAGCTTTACTATCACTATGGATTTGCAAGGTTGGCATTTTATTTGGTGATGACACTGATGTTGACATGGATGTCCCTTGGGACAAGGCTTTTTGCAAGTATTCCAACACTGAACATTCATTGGATCTTGATGACAAGGCATTTTTTTAGAATGTCCACACCTTGGAATAAGTTTGACCACATCTGTTTGACACCTAACACTTATTGGATCTTGATGACAAGGCATTTCTTTAGAATGTCCACACCTTGGGAGAAGTTTGACCACATCTGTTGGACACCAAAACATTACTGGATTTTGATGACAAGGCATTTCATGGGTGTGCTTACATAAAAGACGTTTGGATACCACTGTGTCACATTTAGCCAATTTTGGACTTTGATGACAAGGCAATTCTTTGGTATGGCTACATTCTGGGATAACTTTGGTAATCCTTGTAGGACACATAAATCCCTTCAGACTATTATGACAAGGCATACTATGAGTGTGCTCACATTCTGGAATAGTCTTTTCCACCACTAAAGCACATGAAAAATGCGCAGGATTTTGGTGGCAATGCATTTCCCATGAATGACCGCACAGCGGAATTGTTTTTTCCAACATAAATTTGCATGAGATCTTAGCTGGGTTTTCATAGCAGTACATTTCCTGTATATGTTGACACTTTGGCATCTCTTTTTTGACCCTCACCCTACACTGGCATTCTTCATAGCAAGGTCTATTACATCTGTGGCCTTCAGGACATGCTTTACCACATGTCTTAGTGCATGGATATTTTAGATGCTTGAGATCAGACAAGTGGCACTTTCTTGGGCATGTATGGCCACATTTCAAACGTATATCGCAGTCAAGAAGGCAGCCACCAAGAGGTGAATTTTTGATAAAATCTTCAGGTGACTTAGCTAAAAACTCATTCTTGGGATGGTTGGTGCAACATAGTTTCAAACCATCACCTACTCTGTCTTTTGACTCCATATCAGAAACTATACTTTGCCAAACACTTGAATTTTTTCTTAGCATTTCAAAATTGCCAATGCAATAAAATCCATGTTTAGCACGAGATAGAGCAACACAGACACGATTCTCCTCTTTCAAGAAGCCAATGATGCCTTCTTTGTTGCTGCGAACAAGCGACAGAAGAATAATATCATTTTCCTCTCCTTGGAAGTCATCCACAGTGGAAATACGGATACCTTGAAATTCAGACTTTAGCATTGAATTCTTCATAAGAAGGAGCTGTCCTGTGTAAGTTACCAAAATGGTGATCTGGGCACATTTATGACCTTGCTTCAGCAGGTACTTGCAGAGAGCTATCAAATAATCCTTTTCATGGTTGTTAGAATGGCTGAGATCGCTACTTGGTTGTTCAGGTTCATTATGTTGAATGAGAAATATGTTGCTAGTTACTCCTCTAACATTTGGATAGTGATGAACTGAGTCATGATTGTACAGTGTGTCATAAATATGAGGCTTCACAAGCTCTGCAATTTCTGGTCTCATTCTGTGCTGGTTGTGCAAAGTGGCATGAGGGAAATTATTCCTCACCAAGCGTTCAAAAAGAGAAACCTCAAGGTTGTAATTCACAGCTAAATCATAGTCATTAGGTTTAGGTCTAAGTTGCTTGTGATCTCCAATGAGAATTAGATGCTGTGTTCCAGCATTTAGAGCAGATACGATGTGGGATTCCAACACTTCGGCTGCTTCTTCCACAATCACAATTCTAGGTTTCATAATATGGAGAATGTGCTGGTATTTGGCTGCTCCAGTGGTTGTCATGCCAATCACATGTGCGGTCTCCAATGCAAAACGATCGACATCATGCTTAGCTTTATCTGCTTGTTCACATGCTCTGTTGTATCTCTGGCACTCTTCTTCAAGATCTTGCAAGAGGAGGGATCTGTACTTGGCATGCCAATGCATGTACAGCTCCCAGCGTTTATCAAGGTCTAATTGATTCACATCTTCAATTTCATCAGCATCAATCTCTTCCATAGCACATGATTTCATTTGTATTTTTAACAATTTCCTGAAGTTGTCACATTTTTTGATCTTTACCATTCGTCTAATGTTATGGGTTCTCTTAACCTTCTTTTTGGTTGCAATGATGGGATTATCAAATGACAGCTCTCTGTAGTTTTCTTCCATTCCCGCAATCATCCGTGCCTCTTCCTCACGCTTTCCTTCGTCGATAATATCTATAGTTTCTTGGCCTCTTGTGTCATCAGCAATTTCCCATTCTTCCTCATCATCAAAATCAGAATTGGCACTATAATATTCATTATCCTCATATTCACTCTCACATTCTTCACTCTCACCTTCAGATGATGTCAACTCTTCCTGAAAACATTCCTCCATTGACTCAATTGGTATAATCATTTCGTATTCTTCCTTTACATAGAGCCCCAGCCACAGTTCAAGAGCAAATTCCTCTTCCTCAACCGACACAGTGGGGTCCTGGAGACTTCGAATGTTGTATTCTCTGATAACAACTTGTATATCAGAGAAAGGAATGAAGTCATGCGAAGGATCTCTGTATCTTTGTAGTCTATAATTACACTCCACACCTACCTGTTTAACTTCTGCAGCAAGTTCCTTCATTGCCACATAATCTGACTTAGGTATGTTTTTCAGATTTTTCTTGACAATTTTTAGGTTACAATCTGCCAGTTTTTCACTCTTGGATCGCCCACCAATTCGTATCAGCTTTAACTTTTCATCTCTGTCTAGCTCCATAATTCCTTCAAGAAACTGATCAAGAGCATGATTCGTGAGGCACATCACTAAAATAGGGCTCCGCAACAAATTATTTGTTGAACCAAATCTGGTTGAATTCCATGCACTAAAGTTTTTTAGCAATGCTTGCACAATTTTCAAGCCAATGAACGTTTTCCCTGTTCCAGGAGGGCCTTGAATGACAGCAATTTCTTGGGTGAGTGCCATTCTCATAGCCATCAGTTGTGACTCATCCAGTATGGTATCTTCAAGAGGTGGCCATTGTTGGATTTTTCTGATGTCTATGCGAGAGAACTTAAAAGCTAGTTTTGGCTTTGACAAAATCTCATCTTTGATAATCGAACTCATGTTATATGTTGTCCCTGGATGACCAAATTCAAGATACTTTGGAGGATGTACATGTTCACCATCGTTCTTAATCAAATAACTCGTAAATGGCATAGTACTTACTTCAGCAGTCTGTAAACTTCGTAGAATATGGCGACTGGCTTCAAAAAATGCAATTGATTCGACCATGACAAATTTAGTGCCACATCTTTGATGAGTCATCCCTTCAGTGCCCCTTTGAAACATCACTTGAATCCTGCACTTTCCACAATGAACTTCTCTATTTGATACTGTAGCAAATAACACTGTATGTTCAAAATTATCAGGAGAAAGACAAAGAAGAGATCCATATATCAGTTTCTTGGAGTGCTCCCAGTTGCATTTCATATATTTTAAATCAAATTTAATAACATGACATAACCCAGCTTCTGTAAATACTGGTTTTACAATAGTTACATTTTCATAGCGTCTCAAGTTGCTGAGATTCCTTCCTTTCTTCCCATTGTGAAAATCTTTGATGCCCAATCTGAGAGGTGAAATGAAGTCTTCTCTCAGCAGGCGAAACTGCACATCATAATAGTGCATCCAATCTTCGTATTCTCCATCCACAATATTGGGCCTCAGTTTGAATGGACGCTTGGAGCTACGGATTTCATGCCACTGGGGAATTATTGGAATACTCCTGTATTCAGTATTGTCCCACCTTTTTTGCCTTGCAATGGAAGAGCGTGATCCTACAATTCTCACAATCTGTTGCTGCTCCTTAATACCCTCACGTTGCTCAAGTAGGTCCTTAACTTTCAGTAGAAAATCATGTCCTTTAGCTAAATCACCTGTGGTTTCAAGTAAACTAATGGTTTCATATAATTGATCGATGGGAAGAATGCTCCAGCATGTTTCCGGTAGTTTACTGAGCAAAATTTCAAAAAATTTGCAAATAGTTTCGATGCTCTTTTCAATATTAGGCTGCTCTATGATGGTCTTCGCTACATAAATTTTGAGTTGGCATTGAAATGTTGAGCATCGATCATTGAACACCTCTCCTAAAATCATGACAGAACTTGAATGAATCTCACTGTCACAGGCTAGTCCAGAAGACACTTTCAGAAGCAATTCAAGAACAAGACCCAGATATCTTGTACATATGTCAGAATCTTTGAGTGTAACTTGAAATCGCTTGATTTCATTTGATAGTTCAAAAACGATTGCATTATCATCCTTGTCAAGTAGCCTAAGTAATTCATGACTGGAAAAATGGGGGCAAAATTTTGGTTGTAATGAACTATGAGGACCATTTGAACTTTTTGCATTGGTACGTTTCCTGCATACTGTTTGCCATGAAGCCATCTGCAAAGAATTTATATATGTATATATAGATATAATTTTCAATGTTTATATTTATGATACATTTTTAAATACTCCAAAACATATTCAACAGTAACAATAAAGTGAAATTTTACATCTATCTGTTACTTTATTTAATTAAAACAATTGAAGGACTTTTCTTTTCCTCAATGGAATAAAATCTAACCGAAATTGATCTTATTATAATTCACAATTTGTCGGTGTCTCCATCTGTCTATCAGTCTGTCAGTCTGTCACTCTATCAGTCTGTCACTGTGTCAGTCTGTCTGTCTGTGTGCACACTTTAACCCCATTCCAATAGCTGGAGGGATCTTCACCAAACTTCTGGGATTGATTAGGCCACCTCACTCCATGTCCTTATGAATGTTTTATTCAGATTGGGTAGCAGAGAGCGTGGTTTTGTCTATTGGTGTGGTTAGGCTACATAATCTCCCCTGAGAGACCCTATCTAATGACTAAGTTCACTGATATTTGGTGTGTGGTCTCCACATGACTAGAAGAGTGTTACTATACTATTGGTGCAGTTTTCCATTAGCCACACCCACTGGAAGTTTTTTTCACTACCAAAAATAAATATTACTTTCAAACAAGTGTTCATTAATTATATCGTATTTGTTGATTTTAAATAAGATTAGTGTCAATAATCCCTACAGTGATCATTGCATGGCAGATATGTGCATGGATTGCTATGAGTTCACAACAATTCCTAGAGCATTTAATGCCTCATTCACAATATGTCAATGGGTGCTTCAAGTCAACATGTTTCTAAGAGATGCCACAAGATGTGACATGTCACAACATTCTGTTCACAATTGAATGACTGCTGCTACAGTTTATATATTAGTGCACTTTGAACCCGTTTTGACCAGACATTGTCACCCTAAATCTGTGCCATCAGTGAAATTTGTGACCAATTTTTCTTTGAATCTACCTTTAGTTAGTATAGCATAGTTTTAGATAGCTATAAAGAGTTTTTAGTTAGTGGCACAGCTCTAGATGACTGAGATGATAGGGCAGTAGATCTTTTACCAAATTCTACCTTGAAAACTAATTCAGAACTTACCCTCTACCTCTTCATTCCATGTTGCCTTGGTCATTTTACCTTAGCCTTATTCAGTTGTTGAATGATAAATTAAAAAGGAAGTGCGCCTTAGAAGGGGAGTTTTGGCAGGAAGCTGCTGGCAGACTTTATCATCCATTTCTATCACTGTAAGGGCAAGTTTTACTGACTATTGAATGCTTCATTCTCAACTACACACGCACGGGCAGAATGGATTTCACTAACTAAAGAGTGGTGTGCAACCTTGTGGCAGAGAAGCTTAGGCTAGAAGCTGCTGAAAACTTTCATCACTTCCTCTCTTTCTAAGTGCAGAACTTTGCTGGTAATAAGTTTTTCATCTTTCCCCTTTCAGTTATTAATATTTTTGTGGTTCCTCTATTAGTTAGTTCAAAAGCATGTGTGCATACTTTAGGACCCTTTATGTATATCAGGCACCTCTTTGTGGCTCCTATACTGGTTATTTAAATAGCGTGGGTGGTACATTGTGGATCCTTTACCAATATCGGGCACAAAAAATTCCATAAGTGCTGCTTCTGCTTCACTTGGAAGTGTTTTGTTTGACCTTTTAGGGAAATTCCAAGAACTTTTGAGAGTACAGGAATAAAATTTGATTGGTGGTCCTGGGACCGGTGGTTCGAACATTTATTTTCATTGCACATGCAGACACATAGGCAGGAATTTAGTGAAAATAATATATAGGATTATCTGAAAATTTATTATTCATCAAATACTTTTTTTTCAAATCAGGCATTTGTCATGACATAGTATTGTTTGAAACAGTTTCTGGATCTGACCCTGGATACTATCCTGTTATTATGTTAATAAGGGAAAAGGTAAACTAAAAGGATTAAAAATAGACAAGATGGTGTCATTTGGAAGATGACTTTCAGGAGTTTGAGCCATGCAATAACAGGTGAGGACTACCAGCATTCTATAATTTGTAAAAAGCTAGATGAGAAAGCACATGCTAGAACATAATCTAAAGCCTAAGCTGGCTGGATATCTTGGTGGTAGCATTGATACAGTGGAGATCATGTGATCAAGGATTGGGTGGGGGCAAAAAAAATTAAGTGTAATGTCATCATTCCTTTCTGAATGTGACATAAGAACATACACAGGTTTTGGGGGTAAAAACAGTGCCCTTAATCTGTATCTGCATGTATGTGTCCCCGAAATATATTTATTCTATTTTCAAAGTACTGAGTCAAGATGGGCATCAAAAGAATGGATATCAGGGTGTAATAGATATAAGGTACCCCCATAAAAAGCCTACTTCAGGCTGACTAATGGGAGAAGCTTTATTAACATCTGGGTGGATATACATAGACAGATAAATTGTAAATTATAGTAAGATGCGAACTAATTATACAAGAAATAATAACCCAAGTGAGTTCTGAATCTTATTGTTGGCAATCTACCTTTCAGCATTATAGCATGCCTCCGAAACAATCTGACCCATCTCAAAAATCAACAGGAATGCTGCATGCATACTTATGAGCTGGTTCTATTTGAATGAAGTACAAAGTCTAGAAATGTACCTTGAGTGTTTCTATAATCTTTCATGTTGACATTGGCCCCAGCAATATCGGGTGTGCCATGCTAGTAAAATTATGAATCAGATTGTTCAGCATTACAACATGCCTTCATAACATTCTGACCTTTTTGAAAAAATCAAGGAGAATACTGGTTCCATGCCTACTTATGAGTCACTGTTTTTTTTTAATGAAGTCACAAAATCGGGATATGGTGCTTTGAAAGGTTTCAATTATGTTTCATGTTGACATTGGCCTGGGCAATGCCAGGTATGCCTGCTAGTCATCAATAAGGGTCTTGTATATGCTCAGGTGAATCCTTTTGGATATCTCCAGTTGCATCTCATACTGAACCTCCAGGGCTAGGTGTGGAACATTTTAATAATTGCTACTTGACACAGTAACACACATTGGGTTAACTGAGCACTCAAACAAGGACACACCAAGGTTGTACCTCTTCTCAAGATCATAGCAGGTCGGCTTTGGCCTGAATTGCTTATGGTCACAATCAGCATAACCTGTTGCACACTTCAGGCAATCAGGGAGACAAGATGTACCTCAAGTAACTCAGCTGCCTCTTCAGAGCCTTTGAAACTTCTGCACTAATTGAACTTCTATTATAGCCAGTTCATTGGCACTATTATATCTAGTGCAATGGATCCTTTCCTTTACCAAGTTCTACCTGAAAAATACATGCTAGCTCAAGTCTTAACAGCTTACACAAAAAGTGGTCCATTATTCCATGCTGTCTGGATCAATTCACTATTGTCTTCATAGTTCAGTGCTTGCTCCTCCATTGGCAGGCTCTTGCCATTTTTATTTACCATTAGTGTTTATCATAAGTACTGGCTTTGGTGGTCCTGTAACTTTTTTGTTCAACCATTTTGGAAAATTTTTAAGACCTTCGGGAGGGACAGGATGACATTGGGAGGCAAATACAATTAAAATAATGGTCTTAGGACCCACAATTAAAACAATAATTTTGACAGTTACACAGGTAAGAAGTTAGCACAGATAATTTTTTTTCCTTCAAAGCATAGGTTTTCTACCTGTTTTATTTGAGAAAAATACCAACAGGAATTGTTGCTCCTGTGAATCAAGAGTACTTTGAACAGGATCTTACACACATACACAATAAAAAAAATTGTAGTGCAAAGTTACTAATTCTGATATCTGCCACAGTACCCATTTAGCACCAAAATTCTGAACTATAACATAAATCTCAACAGTTTCTATCACTTGACAACTATACTTTAAGCAAGAAATATATAAGAATGGGAAGATATACACTTATAGCTAGGTAGTAAAATTTGATTTAGGTTGTCTGGGCATGCACATGACTATAGCATTCCATTTAAGCATGATATAATACTTACTTTTGTTGCAGAAGGAGTGTTCTATGGCCAGAGACTACAGTGCATAGAATCAACGACACAGGCAGACCACACCTGAGCAACTGCAGCATGGAAATGCATCACACAAGAAATCATCAAGGCTATTTATATAAAAATTGGATGACAAGTGAACAATCTAGAAAGATAACACTAATCAATCAAACAAACAATCAAACAAACAAACAAACAAACAAACAAACAAACAAACAAGCAAACAAATAACATTACGATGCTCAACTAAGGCCAGCTAGTAACAACTATAATGTTCTATTCATACAGCTAACAACAGTATAAACCATACATCAAATAATTCAAATACCAGATTTACATTAACAGATTAACATTTATATATTAGTGTTCTATTCAGGAAAACCAACAGCAACATCAATCATGCATTAAAATATTCCAATTAACATTTACATTTATTAATTTAGTTCAATGCACTATCACTGAGATTTTAAAATAGCACTTATTTTATATTGGTGGCAAAATGGGGAAAAAGTGAGAACAACAATACACTGAGCTATGAATGAATGACTGTGTGAGTAGTGTCTAGATGTGTTTTTACATTACATGCTTATATGCAGCTCCGTGTTTATAACTGTGTAATTGTGTGTGTGTGTGTGTGTGTGTGTGGGTGTGTATGTGTGTGTGTGTGAGAGAGACAGGCAGAGATAGAGACAGGCAGAGATAGAGACAGGCAAAGATAGAGGCAGGCAGAGATAGAGGCAGGCAGAGATAGAGGCAGGCAGAGATAGAGGCAGGCAGAGATAGAGGCAGGCAGAGATAGAGACAGGCAGAGATAGAGGAAGCTCAGAGAGAGGCAGACTGAGAGAGAGAGGAAGTGAAAGAGAATGGAATTCTTAGAGTGTCCAGGTATAAGGGCAGAGACAGATACCAAAAATGGAAGGAAAGGGTGGGAGAGGACGGGGCTCAAGATAAACTTTTGGGAACTAGATGAATATTTTGCAGCTTAGCATGCAAGGTTAGAATCTTCACATAATTTTTTTAACCTCTAATTTCCCACAATTCAAGCATAAATTAATCAATTATTAAGAATTCCAAAGTGAAAACATTTTCTGTCTTTAATCAGAAGACCTGTGGATTGCTATGTGGGGGTGAGAAGATGCACCAACAACAGGCTCTTCCAATCACGATCCACTTTTCTCAGAAACTAACCCTTCTCACCCTCTCCCCCCTTTTTTGTGTACAATATTTCCTTATTTGGTAGGCAAAACCAAGTAATTCTATTTAGCTAGACTTATAAACATTACATCATACTTTAGTTGTCAAAATTATCTGTGTTGCAACAATTTCAGTTTCAGCAATAAAAAAAAGCTTTTTGATTCTAATAGAGCACAGACTTGAATCGAGCATGAAGTACATGCATGTTCACATTTATGTTTGCACTCTATAGAATTCCAAACTATCCTGCTAATCCCACTAAAATTAGTACCTGGTACTCACTCAGGGCTCGGCATTGAGGGAGTGCATGACTTCTGCAGCATTATGTGACAATGTTGGCATGTACCCCTTCAGACAATACTTGAAGCTGCACTGAAGGATAGCACAAATGGGCACTCCTAATTGGCATGGATGCTTGGGCAACACACAGAGATCTAGCACTTCTTTGGGAATGCAGTCATGGTAGTGTGACCATAGAGTTTGGTCAAGTATGACATAGCATGAGACTGGAGGTCAGTAAACATGCTCTTCTGCTGTGTTCTCAGGTTGTTTTCCTCTTAGGAATGTCACCATGACCAGACTTTACTCATGTCAACATGGCTTGGCATTGCTACAGGTATGGAAACATGTACAGTCTTTGAGGTTATGCCCAATTCAAGTTCAAAGAATAGATAGCATTAGAATATAAACACTCTGCAGCGTAAGTCCTCCCTCCTCATTTAGTAATACAATGACTTAGGGGGAAGGCACCCATGACTCATTAATAATTATTGGAGTGGCACCAGACTAGGGAAGAATCAGTAACTAAAAATGCAGGATTGAGTGCAACAGCTAGGCCTCAGTAGACATGCTGAGATACTGAGATACTAGGTAGATGGATTTTCTTTATCAGTGAAGCATAGAAAATATATCCAAAATGGCAGAAGGGCCCTTATATAAGGGAAATTGCTCTCCTGCCTATGCAGAACTCAAGTGTCTAGATGATTATTAACCAGGATATCTAGTTTATTAACAATAGCTGGCAACATCAACATAATAATAACGTTAATACTGATTTTACTCCAGACCTTTTAATCTCCAGGTTAAGGTCATCAATTTTCGCAGCTTATTCTCGCCCTCAGAACTGCAGGTCAGACAGCCACCTACGTCCTCCGGTTTTTCCCAGCACTTCAGCAATAACGGCAAGGGAGCACTACACTTCAAGCTTCCGCGTGAGTGCAACGCGCATACTTCGCATTCTGCCGGCTGACCTTCATGTCCGTACTTTTATAGCTTGGAGAGGTACCGGAAACCAACTAGCTCTACCCGCGAAGTTAATATTGGCAAAGATTATTGTTGGACCCTGAGTGATATTACATTATTTAATTACTTCCCATTCTTGCATCTTTATTGGTTATACCCCAACAGTGGTGGCTAACCTTTGTCCCTCTTTCTTTTTGCTGTATATGTCTTCTCTTTTTTTAAATTTTTTATAAAATACTATTTATAGCACCAATGAAGTGCTGAGTTAGTCTGATAGATGTTATTAATAAGCTCTTCATAGTAGAGTTCCCACAAGACGAGTATGTGACCATTTTCATTGGAACAAGGTTTGAAAGTGTCTGCATCTTCTAACCTGCCTTGGTCTCAGGCCAAACAAAGCCAAAAATTATTTGCAAATTTTTTTAGTCAAAATGAAGGAAATGGAACAATTAGCTACAGTTTAAAGAATAATGGTGAGTGGAGGTCAGTTGTTCACTTCCCCTGAGACTGTTTCTTTTCTTCTTTTCTTTTACTTCTCTTTTTCCTTTCTTTCCTCCCCTCCCCCTTCTTTTTTACCTTTACCTCTTCCCTTTTTTTCTTCTTACCTCTTCCCTTTTTTTCTTCTTACCTCTTCCCTTTTCTCCCCCCCCCCTTTGGTTTCTTTTTCATACCCTTTCCTTTTCCAGTTGGAAATTATCATACATTTTTTGTGTGCCTGCTGGCTGTTCCCAACTCCATCAACAGTTTTTAACCAATCTGAATGAATTTTTTGAACATGTGTAGCTGAACATTGCCTAAATAGACCAAAAATATTTCTGAAAGTGGTACCGCTGGTGGGGGAAAAAAGGAATTCAAATATTCTAAACCAAAAAGAAAAAAAGGAAAGAAAAAAAAGGACCTGCAAAATCTATGGCCCAATGATTGTTCAGTTAGACACAGTCTACTAGTCTCCTAGCCAGACTCATTCCACTCTGAACTGCAGAGTTCAAAGAGGGTAAAGAGCATGGCTAGTGGGACTACTAAGTCTACCAAAGGAGAAATTTTGGGTTCAAATCAAGGTCTGGGCATTTTTTTCCCCCTTGGGATTTAGAAGAGCCTTAGCATCTGGGGAGCTACTGATATACAGAATCATTCAGATGGAGTTGTTAAGGATAGGTTTCAGTGTACCAACAATCAAAAAAGGAGCAACTTCTCTAGTAGGCTCTGGTCAAGAACATTACAAAAGCAAGCACTAATCAGGAAGAAAAATTCTTGTCAACAAAACCAGTTCAGACAGGATTTATGTAGATCAGACGAGGATCACAGTTATCAGGATCTGATTTACATAAATCTCTACTCTAGTTCAGACAGGGCTTAACTGTTTGTAATGAACAAATCAAGTGGGAAGTGAATACATTGTAACTACTCTACACTTATTACCTGGTGTATTATTGTTGCTATTGTTTTGGATGCCTATTTTTTGTTGTTGCATGTATGCTATAATGGAATCATTTGCTGGGGGGGTAGTTTTATTTGTGGACTTCAACCAGGAAATGAAATTTGAAACTTGGCACCCAGGCAATTCTAATTCAATATTTCACCATATCACAGTTGAAAATGGTTAATTCTTTCATCAATTTCCTTTGTGGTATGACATATGGCACTTATAATTACAGAAAAGGGTCCATGAGACAACGTCTTTAAATATTAATTCTGGTTCCTGTTGGTGCAATAATTACAAACATAATTCTAGCTAGCAGTACATTTGGCTCTTATAAATAGAGTGGCGCCTTGAAAACGTAAAATACAATCATGAATACTGTGCAAGAATTCTAAATTTGCACACCGAGTAAGCTTTAGCATAAGCACACCTCTGAAACTGGAGCAGAAGTGCTGGGTCTAACCTGAGGAGGGGGCGACAGTTGTCCAATTGTTCTGTGCTGGAGCTTGTGTTAAGGGTGGAAAGTTGTGGAGTAAAACAGGATCTCCAAATAAAAGGTTAGGAAAGAAGTTAATATTTGACATAGCTAGCTACGTTGCGGGGTAGGCTCAGTTGTGAAATTCTTGCGAACTAGATTTCCTGACTAATAATTAGTTACCCACTGGTTCTGCATGGTAGTAGAGTAGTTCCCCTGCTGCAGGGGTCCTTCTGCCATTCTTGATATATTGTATGTGCTGCAGCGATAAAGATAGTTCATCCAGTCCAGTATCTCTGCATATTTACTGAGACCTAGCTGTTGAACCCAATGACTAAATCTGTAGCTGGTGTTTATCCCAGGCTTCTCCCCCTCCTTACATTATTGTATTATCAAGTGAGGCCTAAGTTGAATGTTCGTATTCTCACTGTTATCTAATTCTTTGAACTTCAATTGGACATAACCTTAAGGAGTGTGCATATTTCCATGATAGTGACAGGCCATGTTAACATGAGTGACATCTGGTCATGGTGACGTTCCTAAGAGAAAAAAAACGCTAAGAACACACCAGGAGGGCATGTTTACTCGCCTCCACTTTCAGGTTATGCCATGCTTGACCAAACGCTATGGTTACACCATCATGACTACACTCCTACTCTCTTTTGCCCAAACATCCATGCCAATTAGGAGTGCCCATTTGTGCCTCCTTCAGTACAGCCTCAAATATCGTTTATGGGGATGCGTAATAACATTGTCAAAAACTATTATTGCAGAGATCATGCACACCCATGAATGTTCAGAGTGACTGAGTACCAAGTACAGTGAGTGTCAGGTAGTAGCCAGAGATGATGTCTGCCCAGAAGTAGCTGCTAATTCTTCTCAAAGCACTTTCTTGGGCAATACTTCATCTCCAAGAATTTCTGGATTACCACAGGTGCTGCCTGACAGATTTTAAAGAAGTATTGCAGCTATTTCTGGGCCAAAATTAACTCTGGTAACTGTCTGATGCTCACCGCTACTCCCACCTAACTTCCAATGACTTCCGAAAACTAGCAGCAATCTCAATAGCGAGGTCATTACTAACTTTTGTTCACTTTCACGCGCCATTTCTCCACAATTATAGCTCAGAATATTCTAGTATTTATATCAGCATGCAGGAAATGTTTAAAAGTTTCTATTCGTGATAGCACAAGCTATTTTGTAGATGTAGTTCTCAAAAATAATAGTGCCAGTCATTTTATTGTGCTCGTGGTTCACTGATACCATCAGTAGGTGTGGCAAGTATTATGTGAGGTAACCATGCAAGTCATCCCAATTGAGTGATCACACCTGTTTTCAGGATGTAATGGGTAATAATCTCTTCTTTTTTTTTCTGTTTCCCATTAATTTTTTTTTACCTGATGCCAAGGTTGGCCCATATGTAGCACACACACACACACACACACACACACACACACACACACACACACACACACACACACACACACACACACACACACACACACACTTAGAACTTAGAAGCTGCCCATGGTACGAAGTACCATGATGGCAGTGTCCTGGATGAATCCAGGACCAATGGCAATAAACTTAGCTTATGATGGCATCACACAGAAATGTTGGTGTCTGGTCAGATCTCCTTGTCTTCGAAATTTTCTTCCACAGGCACAACTTAGTGTTCTTAATTCAGATTGCTTGTTAGCTGAACAGGTGTTCCATCGCCTGGATGTTGAAATTTTCTCTACACCATCTAAACACAGATGAAACCACCCCTTCCTGTCCTGGCACAACTCATACCATCTATCATACACACCAATTGCCTGCAAATCCACTTTCAGAACATCCCTCCACCTCTTCTTTGCCCCGTGGCATGGTCTCTTCATGTTAAGCTCCCCAAACAACAATCTAATTGGAAGCCTTTCTTCATCCATGCGACCCACATGACCCAGCCATCTTAAACGTTGGGCAGCTTCTAAGTTTTAAGTGTGCGTGTGTGTGTGTGTGTGTGTGCGTGCGTGCGTGTGCGTGCGTGCGTGTGTGTGAAAGTGCAAGTTGTAGGAATGTCGCCTGGGACTTCCCCAGGGACTATCCCTGGTATGTCCTGTGATGTAGAATTAATTGTTATATTATTCGATTCTAATTGTTTTTCTATGTCCTCTTCCATTCTTGCTTTGCATATTAGCTGTGTTGGGGGGGGGGGGGGGGGTTGAACCTGGGATTTTCCCCAGGACTGTCCCTACTTCAAGGAGCTTGTTTATGTTGTACCAATAAAAAGCCGACAATGGATTAAATTACTTTCATCAATGTTCTTTGTGTTAGAGAATGAGAGAATGTTACTTAATTAATGTCAGCCAAACATCTGGAAGCTTTGAGCAAGCCATATGGGTTTCTTGTTTCCACAATCATTTCTATGCATTGCATCTCCACTACGGTATTGTCATCACTTTATGCATTGAGTAATGATGATCAGGGCAATGGATGGGGTTATGACTATGGCAGTGGATGTATTAGGGGTTCGAATGGAATATCTGACATTCTGACACTGTAATATCCTGTCTTGAGAGTCCACTGACTAAATGCTTGACAAACTCCTATACCAAGCAAGGATGGAGGGTAGGGTGTGAGGAGAGAAGGGAGCAGGAATGAATCAACACTAGCCCTTACCAGACTCTACATTCAGTATTGTTGACCTTGGTTTACACCATGCTATGTATTATCAAGCACATGAAGGCTGTGATGTGCCTGGGAAGTTACTGCTCTGAGATCAAGATAAACAACATCGAGATGATTTATTCTGGTAGTAAATATGCAGGATAACAGCATATATAGATGCAGTGGTGACTATTCTTGCTTCCTAGTTGACCAACGTTGTGCTTTGCATCTTGTTTCTAACAGCAACTACATGTACAACACAGCACAACCTTCTATGCAGCTGTGTTGTGGAGGCTGCTTCTTCTTTTTTTTTTTTTTTTTTTTTTTTTTTTTTTTTTTTTTTTTTGTTGTATTTTTGGCTTATCTTTATTTATTGTTGTTATTTTATCATGCTTCTTTTCTTGCTGCTTTTTTTTTTTGCATTTGCTTTTTCTGTATTTACTTTAGGAGAGGTTTATTCAGTTGCTTTGGGTTCCAGAATCTGACAGTTGCAGCCAATATAATTTTATCCTAATTAGATTTTTGGTTCTCTAAATACCAGTAGTTTGCACAAATAGAAAAAGGTAGATTGATAGGCAAAACATCCTGTGATTCAGATTTTAATTGTATAAAAACCAGCACCCACCCTTCCCATGTGCTCCTGCCAAATTTCATCCCAATCAGCTAATGTTTCATGTTGACATTGGCCAGGCAATGCCAGATAGATGCTGCTAATTCCTTAGAAATAGGTGGTTTACAAAATACAAATAGACAACTGCAATACCTGACTTTGGTTTTGTACCAAAAAGGAAAATGTTCCTGCTTTTCATGACACTCAAATTTAGTCTGGATTCTGTCACTTAGCTCAGTTTTCTTGAAATATATGTTTCAGCTACATCAAGGTGTTGGGCAAAGACCATCCTACCAAGTTTCACACATGGTGTGCTGTATGTAGAAGCATCCGGACTACTCTGGGAATGTTATCTACCCTGAGGCTGTTAGAGTAAGAATCCAGCATCCTGTTCAAAGAAGCACTCTGGGAATGTTGTCTACCTTGAGGCTGTTAAAAGTAAGAATCCAGCACAACAAGTGGGTACCTCTGTAAGTATATATATTTTAGTCAAAATCATAAGCCTTTCTGCTGCCATAAGCACTCACACTCTTCCAGTGCTGATCAGACCGACATTTCCCCTGGTCTGTTCAACTGTGCATGATGTTTAGTTGAGGCAGTACACAGCTGTCTTTATATTACACTAGCAGGCATACCTGTCAGCGCCTGGGGTATACCGATATGCCCACATTTGGCTGTTTAATGGTTTGTATATCATTTTTGTAAGTGTTTTGAACATCTCTTTGTGATAACTTAGCCATTCAACTTTAATTGACTTATATTCTTGGAATGCTCTCCTTGTAATTGGTAATTAGGAACTTGCATATCATGTTCCCACCAGTACCACATGTAATTTACTGGAAGTTATGTTATACTACAGAAGAAAATATGTACACTGTTTTACTATTAGTGGTCGGGAGGCAACAGTGTACTAACTTCATTCTTCTCTTTAAATTTTCAATGTGGAAGTACCAGCAAAATTGCACTGGTACAAGCTGAGATCTCCTTGCCTCTTGCATGCACTGATGGTCCTCTTAGAATAGGTCAGGCTCATTGTGATCATAGGAGGCACTCTCTCTACACATGGACATTCTCACCCTCCTGATCAAACTGCAACTAGCTAAATCAGTGTTCAAAGACCATGTAGCTTCACTCGGTGTTTTAGGACAATCTAGAAAGCTGTAGCTATAATGGTTTGCTAAGCTCAAATGTTAGAGCTTGATGGTTGCATTTTGAGAGCCATGTTTTAATAGCTGTAGCTATTTTTATAGAGCCATGTTCTGCAGGACAAACTCTATTAACACAAAGCCATGCTCAAATGCAATTTTCCAGGACAATCCCAGGAAATTCTGGGACAGTTGGCAATTTTACAAGGGTTATATTAATATCAACAAGTACTGTCCTCTCTCTTCAGTGCTGTGCTTCCTGATAAGAAATTGACTAATACAAAATGCTATTAACATTTTTATTAGTCTTTGAGTCATTTAGCATTGGAAGATTTTCAACAGATTAGTGAACAGGTGGTCACTTGGATGGTTTGTGCAATCCTGTGTCCCTGGCTGGCCCTAGGAGCATCCAAGAATGTCCATCTTTAATAATATACCATATCTGGAGACTCTGTGGCCAGATAGGGTTTAGGTAACTCCCTGGGGTTATCCCTTGTGGTTATCCCAAGGAAGTGTTGACCACAAACTGTCCTGACTTTAACCACACACACACGCACACATTCACACAGTTATAGATATGGAGCTACATACAAACATAGGATGTGAGAACACATGTACGCACTACTCATACAGTCAATCATTCATAGCTCAGTGCATTGTTCTCACTTCTTTCCCATTTTGCCACCAATATAAAATATGTGCTTTTTAAATCCTAATAATCACAATGGTGTCATTAAGCACATAAAGTATATCATATACACGACATCTTGAAACTGCTGTATGTATTCCAACTTGCCACAAGCCATACAAACACTACAACACTAATGTTGTATGATAACAGTGACGGTGTAAGGTATTGTTGTTTCCAAGCCTCCCAATGACCACATACCATATTCCATGGAATGGGACGTAGTGTCAGATGAGCATGTGTTAATATTTCACACAATATACTCTTTTTTTTTATACATTAACAAATTCCTGCCGTCAGATCTCTAGTGAGTCACACTCCACAGCTGTGATTTATTGCTTCAATTTGTTTGTTTGCTGTTATAAGTTATTACATTTGATTTGTTTGTATGCTGTGATGTTCCATGCTGCAGTTGCTCGGGTGTGGTCTGTCTGTGTCGTTGGTTGCATGCACTGTACCTTCTGGCCATAGGACACTGTCTCTGCAACAAAAGTAAGTATTATATCATGCTTAAATAGAATGTTATAGTCACGTGCACGCCCAGACAACCCGAGACATACTCCTAACTTTTAAATCTATGCTTATCTATCCCCTTTTATATATTTCTTGTTCTAATTTCAACTACACTATCATGTCATGTCCTTTCTTATTTTTATGCTTCAATTTTCTAACACAACTTCAACAGGCAAGGTACCTTAATAAAACTAGAATAAAACTGTCCCGATTTATGTTTTAGTCCCGAATTTTGGTCCTAAATAAGGATAGCCCATGTTTATTGTGGGAAACACTATTTCAATCTTAATCCTTAGTGGTGCTCTCTTATTTATTTACTTATCCTCTTTTCTTCCTTTTTTACTACCATGATTTTTAAAAAAATTTTATGCTGGTATTGGCATAATTACGAAGTAACCTGCAGATCATATAACCATTTACATGAATATTGCGCTGGAGGAAAAAGTGATTTACACTGACCCTGCCTCACACTCTTATAGCTAAAACATACAATAAAACTGTTTAACAGAATTAACTGAATTCGGTGCTCATTAATTGATCTAATTATCCACTTCATGCACACTAAACTTAGCTTGTCCAGTTTAATTATAAACATACTAATTATTTAAGTGTAATTTACATACAGTAGGGAGTTTATTTACAATTTGTTCAGACCAGTGGGATTTGGATAATTGGAAGTATTTGAGAATTGAAGTTGCAAAAATTTACACGATACAATGACAATTTTCTTTAAAAAAATGAAGGAGTTAACAAAGCCATGCTTGGAATCATACTGTTTCCCTCCCCTAGTGGCATATGTGGAGGATCAAAAGAATTTTAATTCATTGTCTCCTCAGGTGCTGACACCAGAGATAGTCCTAACTGCTACGTAGAGTCCATGCTACCCTAAGGTCAAATAGGTTTTTAAAGTATTTATTTTAATTACTAATTAAGAAAATCTGGCTCTCACCACTCATAAGCTTCACTAAGTAGTCAAGTCCTGGTTGGTAGAGCCATATCTCAAATGGGGTAGAAATCAAAGGTGACTAAAAATATGCAACGAAGCAATTGTTTCCAATACACATCCAATTAACATGTGCTGTACATAAGTAATGGAATCATTGGGTACCTAACAAACAACTAATCATAATAGTCCAAACAACTTCATAAGCATCCAACCCACATCCAGAGCACCAAATGACAGGGGATTCATCGGTCAATTACCATGCAAAATAGTAAAATGACTGAGCACAACTTCACTTATGCAGCCAACCTGACTGACCACTTTAGCCAGCCACCTTCCTCCTCTTCCCTACTGTCCCTAGATACTGCTGGAAGACAACACCACTTCATTTTGAAGGTTAGCTAGAGAGGAAAAAACTGCTATTGTCACTGCAAGCATCAAATGGGAAGATAAGAGTTTGTTTTTTCACAACTGAATTAAATTAAATCAGAGAAGAGAACATCTTTTAAAAAATGATTCTCTAGATGACCTATTGATGCTATCTGTGGACAGTGTGCCATTGTCAGACTTCTGTCCATATAAGGTGATTGAACTATGATGGAAGAATAAAGTACTACACCAAACCAAAGTGATAGTATGGCATACACTTGTTGCCGGACAATTATTTAGCGTACATCAGAATCTTAAGTGGACACACAACAACCACAAGCAGGGACTGAAACTATGTCATCAGAAGAATGATGGTTGGGTAATGTATCAGATGAAGACTGAACGTGTCATTGGGGACTTATTTCACCTTCATTTCTTTAAAATAAAAAAAAATTAAATTTTTTTTGTTTTTAATTTTTTTTGTGGTTTACAAATTTTTTATTTTATTTTATTTTTTACCAATTTTGGTTGCAAAAGATTTTGTTTTTAATTGTTTTTTTTTTTGTTTTTTTTGTTTTTTTTTGGTGGAGGGAGTTCTATATTCTGTCTATATGTTTCAGCAAGTTGTGTTCAAGTTCTAGAGCAAGAAAGACCTACTTCACAAGATATCATGTATATTGTTTGTTTTCATTTTGTTTCGCTCACAATTATTTCTCCCCAAGATAGGCTCCTCACAAACAGTTTGTCTTCTCTTTAGTACAGTTATGTAGCATTTCCAAATCTTTGCTGGGAAATGAAACAATTTCATTTTAAAGAATAATAACAATGAAAATTTAGCTTTCCAAATTTCCATTTTATCTATTTTTGCGTTAATTTACCGCCAAGTTCACAGAATCACAGGCAATTGCATGAAGTCAACCAATTTAAACTGCAGTTTCTAAATATGGCAGCTGTAAATCAATTGCTAATTCTGCCTTTATTTTTGCCTTGAGCCATGATTTTGTAAGTTTTTGTTGTTGTTGTTTTTGTATGGATGTTGTGTTCGTTTGTTGATTTTTTTTTGTTTTATTTTCCCCAACAAGAGTGCCGTTTTCAATGGAAAAAATTTTTTTTGTTGTTGCTATTATCTCCACTTGGCTGAGCTATACTTTTTCAAAAAATTTAAAATTTATATTGGTGCTAGTAGCCTTTTGTATACATTCCGATCTGAGCTTAAATTTTGGGAAATGAAGTGCTCCCAAAATATTTGGTAGAGCTTGACCATTTCAGTTCATTGAAAATTGAATGCAGGCACTTCCCCCCCCCCCCCCCCCCCCCCCAATGTACAATGTATATGAGATCACAAAGTTCATCCTAACATTACCTATTGGAACAGTGGATAGTAAGAGATTATTCACTTTTATATGTTGGTTGGATTAGAGTCAATCTACAATGACAGACGAGATTGTGTACCTTAGCTCTCATGTACATTCACAAATATAGAGATATTAATGCAGAAAATGCTTTACAATTGTTTCATTGTAGTGAGCATCTAAGAATTTGTCATCTATATCTGACTATTTCATACACATCAAAATTAATGTAGTATTTTTTTTAAATAATAACCAGTGAGCTTTTGTGAGTTCACCTTTGGTGAACTCCCTGCGTTAATCTAAACTCACTATACTCACAGTTGGAGGTTTGTACCAACCTATGTGGCTATGTACTGCCTAACCCTTGGACCTAGAGATCTTGAACTTGACATTCATGCACAACTTGACACAGGGAGTCACTTGAGCAATGTTAGAACCCTAGGGGAAGAATGTGGGGCTTCAGAGCTCCAAAAAACTGGAAACTAAATGGATGTGGTAATTTAGACCCCCAAAACTGGTCAAGAATTACACTAAATGCTAATTATTTCATTTAAAATTAACTTTAGCAGAATTCTAAGACAGTGGGCAAATTTAGCCACTACAACTATCCCCATGCTAAATTTCATGTACCTGCAGCATTCATAAGTATCTTCTTAATTTGAAAATTTGCTGAGCTTTATGTGCAAACATACGAATTTCATTTTATATAAGATAATTATTCACACATTATGTATTATGTATTGCCTTGCTATTGGCAGTCATTCAATATTGAGGTCCACTCTGTCTACAGCATAGTAAAGCAGGGAAGTTTTTTGTGCAGACAGAACAACAAAAATATTCCCACTGGAATGCAAAAGTAAACAGATGCTTAAAGGGTAACTGAACTGTGAGAAAATTTTTTTTTATTGTTTTATCTTGTCCTTGATGCATAATCTGATATTAAAAGATTTGAAATTTTTAGTCCAATATTCCTGAAGAAAACTGGACTAAAAATTTTACTTCCTGTGGGGTGTAATTATTCATATTTAAAAAACCACACCCATTGCCATCAGATTAGAACGAAACCTTTTATTGGACGTGCAGTAACGTACCCTAATCAATCACTAAAAGTTTCGCCAAGATCTCTCTAGAAGTTTAAAAGGAGTTAGAGTCAGCACATACAGAGA
The DNA here is from genome assembly GCA_963969325.1 of Lycopodina hypogea. NCBI lineage: Eukaryota > Metazoa > Porifera > Demospongiae > Poecilosclerida > Cladorhizidae > Lycopodina > Lycopodina hypogea. The sequence goes on along the minus strand of OZ017791.1, from coordinate 8,577,764 downwards.
TAGACATACAGATAAAGAACAGACAAGCAAATGGTGAATTATAGGAAGGTGTTAATTGCACAAACAGGTTTAGCCAGTGCAGGAGTCTGCATGCTTCTCTGTCTCTCTTTTCTCTATCTGTAGGGCTGTAGTGCAGACAGCATACAAGGAACAACTGAATAATCCTTAGAAAACAAAACAAAAAGGAGATGGAATTTATTGCTTTGGCAAGGACGGCATAAAAAGTTATTTTTGATTCCACTATACCTGAATACCAGGTAACGAAATTAAAAAGAGAAAGAAGAAAAAATTAGAGAAGGGGGAGGGGTAATGTTAGTTTGTTTAATGAAGTATTCAAGAATCAAATATGTTTTGTTATTGGAAATTGAGATAACTGAATCTCCTCTGTACATTATAGAAGTCCTAATTTCAAGTCTATGGCTGAAAGAGTTTCTTTATTTAATTTGTTAGCTAATATTAATAGCACCTATTTATTGAAGGTTAATAATTGCAGGTCCGTTCAGAATCCCTTGGTTTGGTGTTTAACATTTGACAAACGAAAGCAGAAATGGCAGAGGGGTTTGATCCACATCAAGGTGTACGTGGTGGATTTCGCAGAGGTCGTAACACTCGGCAGGATCGAAATTACGAGCAGCAACATGAGAGTAGCCAAAGGCGTTGTGGATACAGAGGTAGGTCTCGTGGTCAGAGGGGACAAGATGGTGGTCAGAGGGGACAAGATGGTGGTGATCATTGGCGTGGTGGTTGTGATGGAGATCATGGTTGTCATGGTGATATAGTTTGTGGTAATGATGTACATGATGACTCTGGTAGAGGTCGTAGAGGCCGCAGCAGAGGTCGTAGTGAAAAGGTAAATAAAGGTGCTGGAGAGAGAGGTCGACGTGGTTACTATCCAGCTGAGGCACAATTCTTGACAGATGAAAAGCTTCAAACACTCTCTCAAAGTGAACCAGATGAAGTTCTTGTTCTTGCTAATCAGAATGAATCCATTTTCTTGAATTCTTACCAAAAGAAACACTATTGTAAGCATCCCTTGAAGTTGAAGCAGTTGATAAAATTGTTATACTCGCTGGTAAAAAGTGAAGATAAAAAATTTGCTGCAAAAATGCTAGCTCAGATATTGTGTGCAGATGGTGCTTATGCAGTCTTCGCCCTTGAGATTGATCACATGCTTAAAAAGATGTCTTTCGAGCATCGTACTTTTATCAAAAAACAGAATGTTTCTTGTATCAATCATTTGATAGAAATAGGTCGTTTTGCAATTGGAGCCATCCCGTCTACAGTGCTTTTTACTTTTCCAGTCACAATAATGCAGCAAACTATAAAAGAATTGAGCAGTTCAGATTATAACTTGGGATTTGCTACTTGTATGTTTGAAGATTTACACACTGCCTTTGACGATGAGAAGAAATTATACGCAGAAATGAATAAGAAGAAGTGTGCATCTAAATCTGAAGAGGGTGAACCTCCAGAGCCATTCACGGATTTGTCCATACTACCTGGAATAGAGGAGCTGTCTACAAAGTCACGAAATGTGTATCTCAGATGTAATATTGTTGGTGGTGGGTACAAGAGCTGGGAGCACTACTTCGATGTTCAATTTCGGCTTTTGCGGGAAGACTTTATTAGACCCTTGAGGGAAGGAATTGAACACTACTGCGTCAAAGGTACTAGTCGGGGAATTTCCGATATCCGTGTGTATGACGGTGCCAGAATCCTAAGTCCAATCTGTCTCTATTCGGGCATGGGGTTTATGATTCGATTTAATGTGTCTAAACTCCAGAATGTGAAGTGGGATCATTCCAAACGGCTCATTTTTGGTTCTTTGCTTTGTCTTTCTGATGATAATTTTCGAAATCATGTCTTCTTTGCAACTGTGGTGAAAAGGGATTCCAAAGAACTCGATAAAGGCCTTCTCACCATCAAGTTTGAAGATGGTGCGAATGGATTTGCTATTGATCCAAAGATGTCTTTCAAAATGGTGGAATCGACAGCTTATTTTGAAGCATATCGCCACATCCTGGAACGTTTGCAAAGAATGTCAAAGAGTCCTGATCTTATGCCAATGAAAAGTTACATTGTGGACTGTGTTGATTTCAAGGATGTGTTGAGAGCTCCTGGATTCCTCACTCTGCCTGAACGTCCTGCACAGTTTGACTTGAAAGATGTCCTCAAATCCGGAGGGAAATTTAATGTGACTGATCTCACCAAATGGCCTATAGCCACTCGTACTGGCCTTGATGATTCACAGCTGGAAGCAGTGAAGATGGCACTATCTCAAGAAGTAGCAGTAATTCAAGGCCCACCAGGTACTGGGAAAACATTTATTGGCCTCAAGATAGCTGAAGCTTACCTCAAGAACCGCCATGTGTGGGATCCATCCAAAGCTTCTCCTATTCTTGTGGTGTGCTACACTAACCATGCCCTTGATCAGTTTTTAGAGGGAATCCATTCTATTAAAGGACTTGTGCCTAATATAATTCGAATTGGAGGAAGAAGCAAGAGTGATTTATTATCTCATTGCTTACTTCGTGAAAAAGTTCAGGAATGTCGTAGCAACAAATCCGTACCAAGTCGTCTCTACTCTGAGTATCAACAGAATCGTCATGCCATGACTGAAATTCAAGGACAAATTGACTTTCAAATGAAGAACTGTGATGCTGAATCAAAGAATACGATTATTAACCTGGCCTTTCTTGAAGATTGCATCAATGAGCATCATTTTCAACAATTTTTGTCAGTTGCAGAAGTTGGCAAGGAACTTGAAGTTTGGCTTGAGCTGTGGTTCCCAGAAGTTTACAATAATGAAGTACAACTTGTTGAAGAAGCGTCCTATGGGTTTGTTGATGACCTTTCTGATGCGGTTAAGGACATGGAATTAAATGAAGAGGAGCTTATCAAAGTTGATAATGAGGCTCATGTGCTCCAGGGTGAGAGAATGATTGAAGGGGAGGATATTGAACTACCTAATGCATACTACCCACCGCGAGTGCGAAAGGAAAAGAAAGCTGCAAATCGTAGCAAACAAACTCAGCATGACTTTAAAGTTGTTCAACTCTCTGATAGGAAGAAAAGATTTTTGATGAAAAAAGGATTTGAAAACATTCCTATGACCAAACAGGAAGCCGATCGAGTTAAAAACATTTGGAGGCTATCAAACAAAGAGAGGTGGAAGCTGTACCTATACTGGTCAGATTGTCATCTGATGAAGTGCAAGGAAAATATAGGCAGGTTAGCATTGGGCTATGATCAGGCATGTGCAAATTATCGCCAGTCCCAAAGAAAAATAGAATGCTATGTGGCTCGTGGTGCAGATGTCATTGGAATGACTACTACTGGAGCAGCAAAATACCATCACCTGCTTGACAGTCTCCGTCCTAAAATTGTTATCTTTGAAGAAGCTGCCGAAATACTTGAAGCACATGTTGTCTCCTCAATTGCCTCAAGTGTGCAACAAGTTATACTGATTGGTGACCATAAGCAACTCAGGCCAAAGCCGACCTGCTATGATCTTGAGAAGAGCTACAACCTTGGTGTGTCCTTGTTTGAGCGCTTGGTTAACCCAAAGTGTGGTTCTGCGTCAGGTGGCAGTCGTCACATTTTCCCACACACAACCCTGGAGGTTCAGCATAGAATGCGACCAGAAATATCTAAGCTGATTCATCCGAGCATCTACAAGAGACTTATTGATGATTCCAGTGTTAAAAAGTACGATCATGTTATGGGTGTAAGCAAGGACTTGTTTTTTGTGAGTCACACATCTCCTGAAGAAAACAATGTTCATAATGACTTGAAGTCGCATGTAAACAAGTTTGAAGCAGATTATGTTGTCCAGCTTTGTCACTACCTGTTGAAGCAAGACTATCCTCCTAGTGATATTACAATCATTACCATGTACAGTGGTCAGTTGATGGAGCTGAAGAGGAGGATGAAAAGGCAAGACTTTGAAGGTGTGCGTGTAGCAGCTGTCGACGATTTCCAAGGGGAAGAAAATCGAATTGTAATCTTGTCCTTGGTGCGCAGCAATTCTGACGGCAATATTGGCTTTTTAGCAATTGAAAATCGTGTGTGTGTCTCTTTGTCGCGAGCAAAGGAAGGCCTTTTCATTGTTGGCAATGGCATCATGCTGAAAGATATGCATGGCACCAAGTGGCCAGAGATAATTGATTATCTGGAGAGAGAGATGTGCATTGGAAAAGGCCTGCCTCTTTATTGCAGAAATCACCCAGAAGACCTTGATGTAATGATCAAGCCTGAGGACTTCACTAAGCGCCCAGAAGGAGGTTGCCTGAAGATCTGTGATGAGAGGCTCTCTTGCGGCCATGCTTGTCCTAGAGTGTGTCATATTAAAGATGCAGAGCACAAACTGGGCAGGTGCACTAAAATTTGTAACAAGCGGTTCAACTGCGGCCACTTTTGCCGGAGAAAGTGTTTTGAATGTAAGAAGAATGCCAAGTGCATGCCTTGTTCAGAGTATGTAGAGAGAGAATTGCCTCAATGCCATCACAACGTTAGAGTTGTATGTTCTGCTGTGCTTGATCAAATTTCCTGCCCGATTGCTTGCAGTGAGAAACTTGATTGTGGTCACAACTGCCAGAACTTGTGCTCTGCCCCATGCACCACGAGATGCAAGAAGAAAGTTACGAAACAACTCCCTTGCCATCACCAGACAGAGGTTTTTTGTTTTGAAGATCCAGAATCGGTTTCATGCACTGTGAAGTGTGATGCTCAGTTAGAGTGTGGGGATCGTTGTACAGGGACATGTGGAAAGTGCAAGCAAGGACGTTTGCATGTGAGATGTACTCAAAAATGTGGCCGTGACTTGATGTGTGGTCATACTTGTGATTTTAATTGTGCCAGTGTCTGTCCACCATGTAACAAGCCGTGTAACAACTTCTGCATCCATAGCAAGTGTTTGAAGAAGTGTTATCAGCCATGTGCTCGGTGCATGGAGCAATGCGAGTGGAATTGTGATCACTTTAAGTGCTCTAAGCCATGTGGTGAACTTTGTGACCGTCCACCTTGCAACAAGCCATGCACAAAGTATCTGCCATGCCATCATAAGTGCATTGGCCTCTGTGGTGAAAATTGCCCCAAAAAATGTCACATCTGCCACAAGGATGAAATTCATGAAATATTTTTTGGAACTGAAGATGATTTAGATGCTTTATTTATTGAGCTTCAAGACTGTGGTCACATTTTCGAGGTGACTGGGTTAGATAGATGGATGGCCACTGACAATAATGAGGTGATGTTCAAGACTTGTCCAAAATGCAAGACTTCAATAAGAAAGTCGGTTCGGTATGGTAATCATATCAAGAGAATCTTATTTGATGTGGATTCTATCAAACTCAAGCACATTCACGATCCAACAGAGATATTAGCATCCCTAGTTACTGCAACCAAGGAGATAAATCTCTTAAAGAATGAATCCTTTATTCAAATGGACATGGACCACATTAAGGAGTTCATTGAGAGTACATCACAGCAGATTGATAATTTTCGTGCAGCTGCTATTAAATTTCAACTCTTTCTATTGCCCAAAATTTTGCAGCTCAAAAATCTCATTGAAAGCATGGACCCTAAACTGAAATTTAATATATCTGGTTGTAGCCCACTTGATTCTGAGAAGATGTTAGTCGAATTAAAGGTATTCTTGATGGATGACTTCCTTTCTGTTCAGCAATGCTCTGATATTGTTTTTGAGATGAGGCGAATATCTTGCTTAATTAAACTGTTTGATCTTTATTGGAAAATACACATTAATAAAAGGGCAATTTCTTCCATGGACCTCGATACAATTTTTTCTTCAATTAAGAATTTGCACCAAGTAGGTTTTGAAAGCCATCAAGTCTCTGAAGAAGGTGAAAAGGAAACAATGGAGTTTATCAAGAAGTTGAATCTGAAATATAATGTGAATGGTTTGTCAGATGAAGAGAAAATTGAAATAGTTGCTGCAGTAGGTCTCTCTAAAGGACATTGGTTCAAGTGCCCCAATGGGCATTTATATTGCATTGGAGAATGTGGTGGTGCTACACAAGAATCCAAGTGTCCTGAATGTAAGGCTGTTATTGGTGGAACTAACCACAGTCTGGCGTATGGAAATGTTCACACTGGAGAAATGGATGGATCTAGTCATGCTGCTTGGTCTGATGCTGCAAACATGATGAACTTTGATCTTGCTCATCTTATGTAATAACTTATGCACCAAGAGAAGATAAATTTTAATTTTCCTCTCATTAATGTCATTGTAGTTTTGTTTCTTATTGTGCCATTCACAAAGAAGAAAGATTTTTTTAAATGGTGAAGTTGTTTGTGTGTGTGTGTGTGTTCGCTCGTGCACGAACACACACACACACACACACACACACACACACACACACACACACACACACACACACTTCTAAATTATTGTCACGAACACCTGATGTTAAAAAATATTAACACATGCTGTAGTTATTCATAGCAGCTGCTGGATGTGGCTTGTGTGAAGTTTTCCTTTCTTTCATCCTCTTGGTTACATTCCATTGATGAAAAGAACTGATTCTTTTAATTGCAACATACAGCTGCAATTAAACTTTGTAGCAACAGGATTAGTAGAGTAGAATCTCATTATGACTATATCTTAGTCTTAACTATTATTGGGTTTTGACCCACACACTATACCAGCAACATTCTCAATTTTTAAAGCATCATAAAATCACTTTTAGGTCAAGAATATCTGCACCACAAAAAAAAAGAAGCTTAAGTCACTTTAAATAGCTTTCTTTGTCTCTGAATATTAATCAACTGGCTCCATCAAATGAAGGTATCAATCTATATTGTGAAGATTAAATATTTTGTGTGTTAAAAAGATCAATTTGAGTATATCAATATGGTACTTCAGCCAAACAAACTGGAGCTACAGACCTAAAACTTTGTGTGCACATAGAACGTGGGCAGCTTCCCACCTCTTCCTCTTGGTGTAAGGCTATAACTGGTACTGCAGAAAACCAATTGATCTAAGAGAGTTAGACACTTAAACCCATATATACACTCAACTCTCCACCCAGCTGCAAATAGGACTTAGTTCTACAACACCACCATTTCTCTACTTTTAATTTCTCTTTGATTTTGTTTGTTTGTATTTTCAGTGTTGTACTTATGTCTTTAGCTTTGCAAGATGATAAAGTGAGAACTGTAGCTTCTGCTTGTGTATTTGAAAAGCTGAAAGTTTCTTTGTCATGATTAGTGAACACCTGGCCTACAGAAAAGGTCCTGGATGACTGGAGGAGGTGGAAATTTTTCAAAAACTTCAGAAAGGAAAGTTTCAAAGGGTCATTGCAAAATATAATTGGGATTGCAGTGTGGCATCCAATGCCCCAGACACCTTACTGCTCTGGCTGGAATCTCATGGCACTGAACCAGATTATCTGCATTGTCTAAAAAAGAGAGCAATATGCTCTAAATCAGGGCTGTCTTAACAAAATTATTGGTCCCTTGGTAAAGCAGTGCACTGGGGCCCCTAGTAACACAACTAACCACAGGATTTTTTTAAATTTTATTTTTGATTGCTTTTTGTGTGAAAAAAAGAAAATAATTGTTTTTTACTGCCTCAAAATGCAAGAATAAAGCATTTGCCTATCATGAGCATTGATTGTCTGTTTGGCAGCTGTTGTTACATAGCCTAGTAGATTACTCTGACATCTTGAGGTTGGTTAGTTGGTATGTTCAAATAACAAGCTGAACTCAGTTATATACATTCCCCCACTAACTCAGTTATATACATTCCCCCCACTGACTTCCCTGGTAAAAGAAAAAAACAGCAGGATACAACCAGATGGCAAGAGTGCCAATTAACTGGCCTGGTGCTGTAGTATAGCAACTTCAGCCTTCCACATTTAATTGTGCTGCACAAAATTAGTAGTTTTCTTTGGTTAAAAAAAAGTCCAACCTCCTCAGACACCTCACATTAGGTGGAATTTTTTTATATATATTTCTTTTTTATTCTGAAAATAAGCTTTAGGAAGTTCAAAAATGTTTGGGAGGGGGGGGGGGGGGGGCTTCTGCTGACCAAAGTTAGTGGTTAAAAAATAGGCCCTTGCAACACTACTATGTACAAGATCACATGAGTTTTATCTACATGAGTAAGAAAATAATAAAATGCCTAAAGTAAGCTGTGTATATATTTCTACAGCATTTGAAATTTGTTTTAACTAATGAAAATCCTAACCTATTTAGGTGCTTTTTTTCATATTTTGTTTTAAGAAATTAAATTAACCAAAAAATTTTTTTTAGCTGTATTTATTATTTTATTTATTCAACTTTTCTTATTTTATTATTACTATTTATTTATTATTATTATTTGTTGATGCACTTAACCCCCTACTGTTATAAATAGGTGATTAACTTTCCCTGCACACCAAATTGTGCCCCACCCCCCCCCCCCCCCCCCCCCACTAAGCCATTAACATTAGCAGTAATTCACTATTTCAATATGCTTTCCTAAGGAGTAATTACAAACCACAAGTCCTTATTTGTAAGGATATTTTATTTTTGCATCAGTACCACTGGGTAGCCCACTTAGGCTTATATAAATTTTCTTGTAGAATGGTTTATGAGAGCAACTAGAGCAAATACACAATTTGTTTCTATACTATATAACCATTCTTTCTTCTAAAAATATGCCAAAATCACTGATTAATATTATTTAATTTAGAAGTTTGCTGTAGAAAATTAATAATACACATAAATACAAGTACTTTACAGTACTTGCAAGAATAGATGATTATGTTCTGTTGCTTATGCCTGAATTTTTTCACCTACTTTTCTTATCAATATACCTATTTGATTATGCTCACTGACAAACACAAGTGTTACAACATTAAAAACAAGAGTAGCTTAATTATTCAAATTGGAAACATTTTAACAGTTAATTTATCTACAGTTGTGACTCTGGGTAAGTGTATCACAATTTCAATAAGATAAATTTGAGGTGTGTATAAGCTTTTTGTTGCTCTGATGCAATCAGCGATTGTAATGTTTAATCTAAAAGGTCATTTATTTATTTTCCAGAAAGGTCTACCTATTTTTTTTCTGAAACTCTACCTATTTTTCTAGCACCATTCTTGATTCTCTGTTGGCCAGACAAACCCTTGGAGCAACAGACCTAAAACTTTGCATGTATACACACCTTGGCTCTGGGAGTAACATGGGTTGGGTCACACCTTTTCTTTGTGTGGAAAAACTCAAATTTGATATTTTAGGTAGAAGTGCAATTTATCTCTTTCAGAATATGCATGAAACTTACAAGAAATCATCCAGGCTTTTTATTCAAAAATCTGATGACAAGTGAATAATCTAAAAAGATGACACTAATCAAACAGGCAATTAACATTACAATGTTTAACTAAGGCAAACAAATAATAGAATTAATGTTCTATTCCGACAGCTAACAATAATATAATTCATATTAAATAATTCAAATACAACATCTACATTAACACATTAACATTTATATATTAATGTTCTATTCAGGAAAACGAACAACAATATCAATCATACATTAAAATATTTCAATTAACATTTACATTTATTGATTAAGTTCAATGCACTGTCACATAAAAATCCGTCCCTGGTTTAAGTTTCATGTGGTACAAAAATTCCTAATCATTTGGGAGATCTCTGATATTGACAGGGATAGTGACGTTAGGATTTAGCATGGGATCATCATCATATATCTTTGTGAGGTTGGTGCCTGGTGGGTTGACATTCTGTGTTGGAGTCTGTGGTAATTGTCTCTTTTGTTTAAAGACAGTTGGCAACCAAATTCCTTTTGGACATGGCTTAAATCAGTCAAAGAGTACAACTAGTCAATACCTTGATGAGGGAGAGTTCTGAAGGCAGTATACTGGGTCAGACATTGGCTTGACTAATCAGAAAGGCACAATCTAAGGATGGTGGAGCTTTAGACCCACTCCATGAGGGGTAACTTTAGAGTGTAGTCACACCAGGTCATCTTTCTTGAAGGATTTCCCGTGAATTTGTTTGTCATACAGTTCCTTTTATCTGTCCAGCTGATGTCCCATAGTGTCTTGAACACGAGTATAGGCTTTTTGCAACCTATTTTACAGCTTAGCAACAAATGAGATAAAAGGGCATGTATCCGGTTGTTGGGTGTACACTGCTATTGTATGCCATACATAATGGTCGTAAATGATCTTCCCACTCAAATGGGTTTTCACTGGCAGCAGCTCTCAGCATAGAAAGAAGGATTCAGTTGAATTGTTCAATAAGTCCATCAGATTGTGAATGATAGGGAGTGGTACAGGTTTTGGAAATTCCAAGAAGCTTGCACATATTAGCTACAACTTCAGATTCGAATTTCTTGCCTTGATCAGAGTGCAGTTGTTCTGGAGGGGAGAATCTATAAAATACTTCATTTGTAAGGATACAGGCAATAGTGGTTGCTTCCTGATTGGGAATGGGAAACGCCTTCAACCAATGGGTGAAGTAGTCAACTATTACCAACATGTGTGAATTTCCAAGGCGTGATTCTGAGAGTGGTCCTACTATATCCTCAGTCACCATCTCCATTGGCCTTCCCACCTTTATACTCTACAAGGGGGATTGATTTTTGGGAGGATTTGTTTTGGTAGCTGCATAATCAGCACATGTCTTACACAAGTCACAAACATCATTGTGGTACCCTGGCCAATAGAATTTCTCACAGACATGAGCTAGTGTTTTCTCTTCACTAAGGTGACCTCTGAGGGTGCCTTCAAGCATCTCCTCGAGTACTTCACTTCTCTTGCTTAATGGAATCATTAGCTGGTAAATAACCTTATCGTCATCGTCCATGTCATTCTGGTATAGTTGGTATAGTCTCCCATCATGTCATGAGCTGATCCCATATCTAGAATAGACATCTTGATTGTCTACTCAATGCCTTATTCTCAGAATCAGGTGGCCTTTGATTTAGCCCAAAGTACTGGACCAATGGTTGAGTCATTAAGCTGCTCTTGGGGAAAGTTGACCATCTCAGATAATGAAGGCAAGGAGTCGAGAGAGTGAATCAGTATTCATGTTTCTTTCCCCTCAGATGTACTACGGTAAAATCAAATTCCTGCAATCTCTCTAACAACTTAGCCATCTGACCCTCAGGTTCCTTGAAATTCTTAAGCCAAGTCAGCAACCCATGGTCAGTCCAAAGAATGAACATACCACCTAGGAAAAATGATCAAAAGTGCCAAGTGAATATAGTTCCCATCTTGTGAAGCAGTACTGTCATTCAGGCTTGCTCAATAGTATGCTTCCAAAGGCAATGACTCACTCTTGGCCTTTATTTTCTTCTTGGGAAAGCACTGCACTAATACCCATATCACTGGCATCTGTATCCACGATAAATGGCTTGCTATAGTCTAAATGATTTGTTATAGTCTGGGTATGTCAGTACTGGGAAAGTGGTAAGGTGGTGCTTAAGCTTATCGAAAGCTGTCTGACATTCAATAGTCCATTTAAAGGTAGCCTTGTGTTTGGTGAGCTTGTGCAGGGGTTAGCAGTCGTACAAGTCTTGAATAAATCTTCCGTAATACCCAGCAAAGCCTAAGAACTACTGTACTTCCTTTATGGTTCTAGGAGTGGGCAAGTGACAACATTCTCAAACTTTTGGGGATCTGCTGACACCCCTTCATGCAACACTATGGTACTTTGCATTGCAGAAAGTGATATTTTTTTGGCTGAAATTTCAAGCTAGCTTGACGGAGATGACTCAACACCCGATTCAAGCTAGCTAAATGCTCAGGAAAGGTTTTACCCAAAATAATGACATAATCTAGATAAACCAGGCAATGAGACCATTGCAAGCCAGCAAGGATTAGATCCATGACCCTTTAGAATGTAGCCGGAGCATTGCACTGTCCAAAAGGCATCACTTTAAATTCAAACAAGCCTCCTGTTGTACAAAATGCTGTCTTAGGTCAGTCCTTCTTTGCTACCTGAACTTGCCAATAGCCACTGAACATATCTAGTTTGGAAAACCCTTTAGAGCCTGCTAACGTTAACGTGTTGAGGGTGTCATAGATTCTAGGTAGTGGGTAGGCCTCTTTATGAATAACCTCATTCAACTTACAATAATCTACGCAAAACCGGAAACTAGTATCTTTCTTCCGAACAAGCACTATTGGTGAAGCCCAAGGGCTTTTAGAGGGTTGGACTATTCCTTCATTGAGAGTAGTATGCAAGGCTTCTGCATCTCCTGCCTATGATGGGGAGAGAGTCTACAAACAACCTTCCTAACTGGAGTGCTGTTACCAGTGTGTATTTCATGCTCAAGCTTGCTAGTTCTCCCAAAATCGGAACTGGACTGAGAGAAAATATCACTGTATTCTTTAAGTAAAACAAAGAATTGCTCTTTTTGTTCTTCACTGAGCTCAGCCCACTCTCTTCTGCAACATGCCACAAAAACTCATCTAGTTTTGGATCAGATTGGACTGGACTAGCAGAAGTATTTGCTACAACCCCAAGAGGAACATTCACCAATTCTATAATACCAACTTTTACATGCTTTGGAATCACAACTACTTCAGTTTTGGGCTTGAGTATTCTTATGGGTACTTTACCATTTCAAGGCTCAACTAAGGCACAGGCAATTGAGCACGCACACCTAACTTTTCCCTGGCTTCTCCTCTACAACATATGTCTCTCCTTGGGTCAATTCATTGGAATAGCCATGAAAAACTATAATCAGATAATCGGGGTAATTTCACACTGTCTATGAGGCAAACACTACCTAAAACATGTGGAGATTGATTGGGCTGATGAATAATTATTGGGTCTTCCCTGCCTATGTTTATCTCAGCTTTTCCCATGTCAATGGTAACCTTATGCTTCCTCATAAAATCTAGCCCTAGAATGGCCTCAGTAATTAATGGACTCACCACAACAATGCCAGCTTCATACTTGTTGCCATTCAGTAAGAGATCCATACTTGCATGTCTGTATACTTGCAATGGCGTACCATCAACACTCACCAGCTGATGTTGTCCATAGGGTTCTAAGTCGACTTTCTGACCCTGGGTTGCTTGGTCCCAGGTATCCTTCTCCATTAAAGTAACTACTGCTCCAGTGTCAATTAGAAAAGAAATAGCCTGTCAATATATTAACCCCTCTAAACGAAAACCACATACCTGTTGGAGTAACTACTGATATAGTTAGATCTACAGGTTTTTGAGTCATACCTTTTCTACACTCCTTCACTTGACTCTGCATGCAGGGGCAACTAGTTTTCCTGAAGCTTCTGATTTGCACAACCTAGCAATATGTCCCCTCTTACCACAGTTCCAGCATGTGATACCTCTGTAAGTAGGAGTATTCAATTCCTTCTCCCTCCAACCTTGCCTGGCCCCACCATTTTCTTGGCATCCTCTTCTTGTGAACTGTTTAACAATACCTTCTGACCTTCCTACTTCAAGCTTTTCTACCCTATTAATTAGCTTCTCCCCAATGTAACTAACTTATGATTAGAAACACTTACAGCTCCAATTTGTCCATAATCTGTGCTCTCCTCCTCCTTGACACTGGAGAGAGCTGCCTTTTGACTCAGATAAAATTCCAACTTAAGAGTTGCAGCTATAGCAGTATCCAGATTAGCAGGTGTCCTCTGCTTCACTCCAAATATGCCACTTAAGGGTTGTCCAGAAGTCCTAGGTAGGCACTGAGGGAGAGTGTCTCCCTTGCATCTCCAGATCTGCCCAGCTCTCAGTTTTCTTCTTCCTATGGGTTTGTAGCTCTGCCTGGTATCTGGTCTTTTGGCTGGAAGGCTCAAATCTCTCCTTTAGAGCAGCTAAAGCTAATTATAGACTAGGCTAGGTTTCAGTTGCTAGATGTTGGAACCCTTGTCCAGTCATTAACTGCCACAACATTCTGGAAGTGGTATTGCTACTGACTCCAGCTCCTCTCCCCACTGTAAGCATCTGGAACCACTGAGTGGTCTAGCTGCCATTCTGCTCAATATAGCTATAATGCTGCCAACCATGCCAATGTGGAATAGCTCAACTTTGAGAGTTTAGGTAGAAGTGTAATTTATCTCTTTCAGAATATGCATGAAACTTACAAGAAATCATCAAGGCTATTTATATTATTAAAAGCATTTGATGACAGTGAATAATCTAAAAAGATGACACTAATCAAGCAAACAAATAACATTACAATGTTCAACTAAGGCAAACTAATAGCAGATTAACGTTCACCTTCTACTACTAGTTCTGAAGTAGTTAATCCACTTCACGAAACTACACATCATTATCCTGCATAAGATAGGAAGCCTCCTGATTGACTGAGGTTATGATAATGCTGGTATGAACCAATGTATTAGTAGGGAGGAATGTGGTAAAGCTACATTTGATTGTAAATTTACTTCCTCTTCCTGTATTGATTGATGTATGCATATAATAGAATGTCATGTGATCGTCTGGACAGTTGTCCTTGTGTGCACCTTTAATATAACCTTTAAGTCTTGACTATACTACCTGGCCATTGAATCTGCACAAATCTTTATAAAGAAACCCACGATACCATACATACCAAATAAAATCCACTCTTCAGAACAGATATCCTACATTATTGGTTGCAAGTATATCTCACAGGCCGAATGCATTATGTAAGCCTGGTAGGCTGTTGTTGATCATAGTTACTACCAGTGGTCTCTGGAGTTCCCCAATGGAGCATTCCGGGGGGGGGGGGGGGGACCACTGCTCTTCTTGATATACATGGATAATCTTCCTAACTACTCACAGAACTCCAACCTATTTATGTATGGGAGGATGCCAAATGTGAGAGATCCATTCAGACAGCAATGGACACAGTTAATCTCCAAGAGGATTTAAACTTATCGAGTGAGTGGAGCCACAAATGGAAATTAAACTTTAATGAGTCAAAATATATCCATTTAAGATTTTGTAGTAGAGATCCACTTCTGGAATTGACCTATTATATTAACAATCATCTTATTACACCCCAAGAATGAGTATATTGCTAAATTACCTGATGATTTTATCAAATATTCACCTCACGGTAGCTGCCTTCTTGACTGCGATATACGCTTAAAATGTGGCCATACATGTCCGAGAAAATGCCACTTGTCTGATCCCCAGCATCTCCTATACAAATGCTTTAGGTCATGTGGTAAATCATGTTCTGAAGGCCATAGATGCAAGAAATTTTGCTATGAAGAGTGTAAATGTGAAGTGATGGTCAAAAAAGTGGTTCCAATGTGTCAACACACTCAGGAAATGTGTTGCTATGAAGACCCGGCTATACATATTTGCTTCTCTAAGGTAAGGAGAACTCTACCATACTGTGGACACTCGGAAATGATTTGCTACCAAAATCCCGAAATTTATCCATGTAATTTTGTGGTTGAAAAATCTATTCCAGGATGTGGGCACACTCATAATATGCCTTGCCATACTAGTCTGCGAACATTTCAGTGTAATACAATAATAAAAAAGATTCTCCCTACATGTAGGCATATCCAAGAAATGCCTTGTCATCAAAATCCAAGTTGGGCATTGTGTGAAGCAGTGGTAGTCAAACTTCACCAAAAATGTGGGCATTACCAAGAAATTGCTTGTCATATCAATCCAATGTTGGTAAAATGTGAAACAAATGTAGCCAAAATTCTTCCATGGTGTGGGCATAGACAAATAATGCCTTGTCATCAAAATGCAATAAAGGTGCAGTGTCAGAGAACCTGCGAAAAGCGTTGTTCCAAGGGACACCGATATCAACAGAGTTGTTATTTTGGTAAACAATGCCAGCCTTGCAAATCCAGAGTGTTTGTTAAGTGTCAAAGCTGTGGCAATGAGCACATTGCTCTGTGCCACCAGAGTCTTGCCATATTAAAGTGCTCTGCCAAATGCAGCAAGGAATGTAAGCGAGGTCATCTTTGCCCTTTAAAATGTCATGAAGGGTGCCAAGATTGCAAAGTGATGGTGGACTTTCATATGAAGTGTGGTCACTCTGCATCTGTAAAGTGTTCAGAACTTGATCAGTATGTTTGTGCTCTCATGGTGAACCAAACTTTAAGCTGTGGTCACTCTATCACCATGAGTTGTTCGGTGGACATCAATAACATAGCATGTCCTTATATGATTGATCTTACTCTGAAAAAATGCAGACATACTATTTCAGTGCCATGTTCATCAGATGTCTATAAAATTGATTGCAAGACCATAGTGGATGTACTTTTAATATGTAATCATTGGACCACTGTTCTGTGTTCAACAGACAGGAATAGCATCCAGTGTGCTCAGATCTGTCAGAAAGTTCTAAAATGTGGCCATTCTGTAACTGCTAGTTGCAGCAGTGACCCCAACAGCATTATTTACCAGAGCCTATGCACAAAAACTCTGAAGTGTGGACACCAGTGTCATGAAGTATGTGGCAGAGATTGTGCATGCTCAGAAGTTGTCAAAGTCCTTCTTCCCATCTGTGAGCATGAAGTAGATGTGCTGTGTGCACAGAAGAATGATCTGCATGACTATATATGCACCAAACCATGCAACAAGAAATTGCTTTGTGGCCATAAGTGCAGAAACGTGTGGACTAACATGTTCTGAAAGATGTATGGAAATGGTGAAGTCTGTGTGCAGACAAAACCATAAGAAAACCATAAAATGCTCTCAAAAGAACAGTCTAGGTTCCTGCCAGCAAACATGTGGAAAGGTGCTGGAATGTGGACACCCTTGCAAGAAGTTGTGTTTTGAGCCATGCACAACAAAATGTAAATATATTTCCTTAAAAACATATCCATGTGGTCATACACAGCAACTACCTTGCCATATTCCCATAAAAGAGTTACCTTGTGACTATATTTGCAGATCACCTTTAGCCTGCGGACAATTTTGTACAGGAAAATGTTCTGATTGTTCTACAACTCTATCCATAAGCTGTGCTCTTCCACTGTGCAGTGTGAAACATTACTGTGGAGAGAAAACCAGGATGTCATGCTTAGGGTTGACAATAAACATTCTTGTTCCTCTTCAAAGGGCAAACAATTCAGTCAAATCTTGGAATGTGAACACAGAAAAATTCCCTGGAACTGTTCCATGCCTCTTCTGCACTGTCAAGAAGCATGTGGATGGGTCTGTCCATCACAGTGCAAACATCCTAAGAAGTGCACCAAGTCTTGCTCTGAGATGTGCAACAGAGAGCCCTGCAATGAGCAGTGTACCAAATACTGCCATGTGGCCATCACTGTGTTGGATTGTGTGGAGAACCCTGTGTTTCTCTGTGTCCTCATTGCTCTCCTGAAGATTTTTTCAACTCAACACAAACAGGCAAGAGAGTTCTCAGAGAATGAGCATTACACTCAGCTTTCTTGTGGCCATATTTTCACTGTTACGGACATGGACAAGCATGTTGATCGAGCACCAGATTCTGAAGTTTGTCCATTACAGTGCCCCATTTGCTCTTCTCTTCTGTCCTCTACATTTCGCTATGGTAACCAAATGAAAGAGTCACTATTGCATGTGGAGGCTGTGAGTAAAGAAGCAAAGGTCAGACGAAGAGAGAAGGCTCCCTTGCTTAAACTATATGCAGACAAGATGATAGTACAAAAACTGACTAGACCCAACATGAGAAAACTAATTGATGGCCTAAATGCTGAAGAAGAATTTTTATTTTTTGTACTTGCCAAGGTTCATAGTTTGGTCCCACCTGGCTACCCTTTAAGGAAAATTGCTACAACTGTGAAGAACTAAGTGGCTGGATTCAAAGAAACCTCAATAGTGCAAAGTTAGCTTACCAAGTTATAACAGACCTACTCAGCGAATATTTCCAGCTATGCCTGCAAGTGAAAATTATCGACCATTATCACTACCACACTGACGATGTGAGCAAACAAGTGTCTTTCTTAGCCAAACTTGAAACAGATTGTAGTTTACGTGTGACAGGAAGAGATTTCATCTATCATTCAAGGCTACTCGATCAGAAATGCATTGCAAAGCCTGCAGCATCAATTACCAATGCACAGATGAGTAACTGAGCGAACTTGAATATTTTCAGGCCATGATTAAAAATAGTTTATGGAGAAAATGTCTACATGGACATTTCTACTGTATTCCTATTAGTGAACCGCATATTCTGAAAGTTCAATGCTCAAAGTGTATAGGTGAGTGAAGCATGTTTGTTCAATAATCTATGCTAACGTGTTGGGCTTTTTAAGGAATGAAGTTATTTATAACATTTTTATATGATTATTTAAATACCATTTATACACAATACCATGTGCTTTTACTGTATGTATCTGCATTCTTGATGATATACAGATACATATTCTGGCAGTATTGAAATTGGTCCTCTCCACAAATACAGTCCTGGGAAAGATATTTCTCTTCAACGATAAAGCAGTAAGTTCTTAATGAAATAATACTTTTAATTAATTCATTGCTGAATGTGTATTTGTGTTTATTTCCCACTACTATAGTTAGCTATTATAAGTGGAATTGCCATGACACAAGAGATACCACGAAAGACATCACAGACTCAAGGTACATGTGTATAGTCAAATTTATCTTGTTCTATATACCATCTATAAATATCTTTTGTATTGTTCTGTTTAATACTAGTTTTCAAAAGTTGCTGTATAATTTGTGTATCTCTTGTCAGTGAGTAGCTTATACATCTCATAATTCTTAGTGGAATTTATTTTAAAATCTTCAGTGAGCAGCAGCAAAAATGCATATCACAAATTGAATGATTGACAACTAGTTTTACAATTTGGTTATACTAAATCCAACCTTGTGCGAAGGTCTCTTCCAAGGAATAATGAAGCAGGAATACACTGAGTAGTTGCTTGAGGTGTATTATAGTATCCTAGTAGAAAAGTATCCAATCTCTTCTATGATAGAATATAACTCTTCTCTCTGGCCTATATTGCTTTCTTAAAATTTCGAACGAAGCGTTCTGCAAGATTATATGAGGATTGATGGTGGGGAGTACACCTGATGTGTTTGACTCCACTTTTCTTCATAAACTTGGCAGTCTGAAGATATGAATTGAGAACCATGGTCGGATACAAACTGCAAAGGTAATCCATACATGGCAAAAAGATGTTACAGTACTATTATGGTATGCTGTGAATTGGTACACGAATGTATATCATACACTTGTGGCCACTTGGAGTGTGCATCAACTAATAAAAGATGCATCCTCCCTTCAAAAGACGTAGCAAAATCCATGTGAATTCTCTGCCATGGTTTCAAAGGCCAAACCCATTGGGGTTAGAGGTGCTACTGCTGGTTGGTCCATGATGAATGTATAGACATGGATGTCAGGATTTAACCAGCTCTTCATTGTCCTTGTCAACTTTAGACCATCACGAGAGCTTCTTGCTGACCATTTCATTCTTGACATGCCTACAGGGGTACTGTGTAACCCATGAAGCACTTTTGCTTGCTACTGTTCAGGAGTGACTACTCACATACCCCATGAAAGGCAAATTCCCATTACGGTAGGTAAACTCATGGCAATAACTTTTGTAAAGCTCCAATTCCTTTGGAATCAGACTTAACCACCAATATTTGCTATAGTGCAGTACTTCTCTCAATATCGGGTCGACTTTGGTTTCATGTTGAACTAGAGTACTGGCAAACAGTAAGACATCTATTTGACCCATGTTAAAAATGCTAGCATCACTTATATCATTAAGCTCTCTCTGAGAAGTTGGCAGTGGAAGTTGTGACAAGCCATCTGCATTAGCATGAATTTAGTGGGCTTGTATTCAATATTATAGGTGTAGGCGGACAAGCACACCGCCCAGCATTGAAGGCAAGCTGCTGATGATGGAATTCCCTTCTTCGATCGTGAAATAGCCATCAGCAGTTTGTTATCTGTAATAAAGATAAACTATCTACCATAAGGAACTGGTGTAATTTCATGATATAAATTATAAGAGATGCTGCCTCTTTCTCAATCTGGGCATAGTTGAATTCCACTGATAAGAGAGTACTTGAAGCAAATACTACTGGGTGTTTGCTACCTTCAGGGAGTATGTAGGAAATCACTGCACCCAGATTTGCTGAGGCATCATCCGTAAAGGTTATAAGATATTTTGGATTGTAATGTACCAGGACACATGACAAGCTAAAAGTATCCTTTTTTAATTCAAAGGCTTTTGGTACATGCTACATACCAAGTCCTTGACTTTTTCACAAAGGAGATGGTGAAAAGGGTGCAGATTAGTGGATAAATTAGGAATGAATTTCCAATAATAGTTAAATAAATGTAGAAATGTCCATTATTGCTGTTATTTCCACATTGTGGTGCTTGGAGAATGGTGTCTCACTTCTCCTCAGTTGCGTTTAGATCTTCAGCACCCATTCTCTGACCAAGATACTCCACTGTCAGCAGAAACATACACTACATTTCTTGAGCTGTAGACCATGCTTCTCGAGTCAGCGTACAACTTCTACTAGGTTTTCCAAATGCTGAATATCATCTACACTTGTGATGAGGATATCATCAAATGAAACCAATCATATTTGTCATACATTGGTTAATAGTTTCCATTGTCCCTTGAAAGATGGCTGGTGTTGAAGCCACTCCGAAAAGAAGATGATTATACTAGTACAGCACTTGGTGTGTAGTAATAATGATCAGCTCGAGTGATATTTTGTCCAATAATAGCTGTTGATATGCTTGTCACAAGTTCAGCTTAGTGAATTTGGCCCTCCAGTAAGTGAAGCATACAAATCAGGGGGATTTGGAAATGGATACTGATCCATATTTAACTATGAGTTTATGGTCACATTGTAGTCACAACAAAAAAATTTTTTAAACAATCGTTTTAGGCACACTATGATTGGAGCAGACCAGGTACTATGAGACACCCTCTTGGTGACACCATCACTCTCTAGCCTTTGTAGCTGTTACCCAATTGCTTCTCTCATAGTAAAAGGAACATACTCTAGTTTGAAAAAATTAGGAACAGAGCCTGCCTTCAAGTGCAGTGTAGCTAGGTGAGTGATACTTTAACCGTTTTACTTTGAAAAGTGCTTCATGTTTCCTGAGAGGAGCACTTCAAGAACTGGAAGATGACCAGTCTTGATGCTGAGGATACTGCACTAGTCAAGCTGAAGCTTTCTTAACCAGTCTCTTCCTATTGATTATCCTCCTCCAGCTACAATAACTATCCTCAGCCACTGAGTGGTGGCTCCATGCTGCACTGTCACTTGACCTTCACCCAACACAGGGATACTTTCATGTGTATTGCTCCTCAGAACTACACTTGAAGGAGGCAATGCCAAACCATGGAGTAGAACTTCATGACTGTCCTCTGCAATAATGGACACATCAACTCCAGTGCCAATTTCCATTGTTAATTTTTTACTGTACTTTTAGCTAATATTTTATTGGTGCTACTTTGTTGCTATTTCTGCCTACTGTAAATGTTGGACTCTCTTCATCATCATATCATTATGTGTGTAGAATCCTTTGAATATAGACATTTAATTGATTTTTTTTTTTTAACTTATGCATTTTTAGCTGTAAATTTGCAGACTGGGGCTAGGTGCCCAGTTTTACCACACTTATTACAAGTTGCTTTGAGAAAGTGACAGTTAGCACGTAGTGTTGTTTGACTTAACACTGCGTGGCATGGCTTTCCTGACGTAGACATGGGACTTACCACAATGAGGGTGGGGCGAGGGAGGAGCTTTGAACTTCTTCCAAACTTGATTAACATTATTTCTTCCTTTGTGCATCGATTCAGAGTTGCAGTCCGCAGCCTCCATGGACTTAGCAATATTACAAGTTTCTGCTAAAATAAATGTCTTCTGCAACAAAAGTCTTTTCTAGATACTTTTGCTCTGACATCCAACAAATTGATCTCTTAATGAGTTATTAAAAGTATCATTGAATTCACAATGAGCAACTAATCGACAGAGCTCAGCATTAAACTCAGCCACACTTTCAGTTGGTAGTTTGATCTTCTTGTGAAACTTGTACTTCTCAATAATAAAAAATCTCACTCCAGGGTTTCAATCAGCATTGCTAACTCACACTCTGATGGCAATTTTGAACCATTGAGTTGCAAAGGAGATTGTATGTGTTCACTCCAACATTGCTCAATGGGATAACTACTTTATGATCTTCGGTGATATTGTTCATTTTGAGAATATTGTGACACACCTGATATAAGATGTCAATTCTGACTCAGCTTAGAAGTCTGTCAATGAATCATAGTAAGCTTCAGCAGCCATAATTTTATCCTCGTCACCAGAGAAATGTTTTGGGTAGCCATGAGTAAAGACGTTATGCTTGACCTCTCTTTCAAGGGAAAAAAAAACCCTACCTACTTCAGGGGGGGGAAAATCTGTACTGTTACATGAATAAAGGTCTTGCGCTAGACCTCTCCTTCAGGTAAAAAAAAAAATCCTCCATATTACTACAAGATACAAGAATTCAACGTAACTGCACTCATGATTGAAAGTGATGCGAGTACATCAATATATGATAACATGAATAGATAACATGAATAGATACAGGGAACCATATATAGAATAGCGATAACTATTGAGGGTCCATGGTTTACTACAAGTGGGTATTAATCCCCAATATGATTTTAAGTTCGGTCTTTCACTGAAAGAAAATGTAATATTATATATTTTTTGTTTTTTGGGGGTTATGAATATGTAATGATTATTATGGTAGATAAGTGTTGACAAAATACTATAATCCTAACTAGTTAGGTATGTGTAATTCAATTACAATTGCCAAAGTAATTTGTGCAAGCTTCATGATGTCATGCCTGTTAGCCTGCCTGCCCAACTGTCAGAAAAGCAGTTTTAACATGGTCCCACATATAATCTAGTCTGGATTCAATGTGCTGGGAATTTCAACTATGAAATTGAATGGGGGGGGGGGGGGGTTGAATCTCAGATCACATATGTGGAAACTTCATCTCTTGCTATCATTCTGCTCACTGATTAACATCTGCTGTGACTTAATGGAGTTGATAATCCTGCTTTTCTGTTCAAAATTATTAGGAGGAGCCACTGCCACTCCATGGAAGAGTAAACTGAGAAGAAAACACCAAGAAAGATTTAACTAACAGTTATTTTCTGAAGAATCTATTTTCCTAGTGAATTACAGCAAATGTGACTGTTTTGTTTTGTTTTTTTAATTTTTTTAATATATTGGACACTGCAGTACTGCTGGTTTCTGTTGTTGTTGTTGTTGTTGTTGTTTGTGAACTAGTAACACTATTAGAACAATGTATGAGAGGAAATAAATATATTTTGTGTTTTTGCTTAAATTAATAGTGGGATAAATAAAAGTATTTTGCATGAATGTGCATATGAGTTAGCATGAATCCATGCAGGTAGTAGCATATTCCAAATTTCAAAAGAGGGCAAGTTCCAAGATTGAATGTCGTGGTCATGCATGAACTTTCTGGAACTTCTTTAGTTAATAAACAACACACATCATTCGTGATGTTTTCATTTTAATGGTAGGTGATGGCTGTAAGGGAGTGATGCTAATTACTTCAAGGATTGTGAGCCCTATCCTCTCCCACTACCTTGTTATCATCTCTGCAACTGCCCCTCACTTGATCAATATGGTTTTCCATAGCCCTCTGATGCTTCCTATGAAATACTGGAGTATTTTTTTGGAGAGGGTGGGTATGGGGTGGGGGATTCAGGGGGGTTATGTAACACTGACTTTGGAACTTTTCTGTTATATTTTGTGGAGTTATTGTAGAGGTTTGTTGATTATTGGCCAAGTGTTCTTTGATTGTTTGATATATGATGAATAGTTGGTTCTGCTGTATACTGTATAGTGAAGGAGTTGCCTAACAGAGCTCTGTCAGTTGTGTTAGTTGTATCTGCACGAAACTCAAAAGCAGAGATGTAACATACTTTATTACACCAATATTGGTATGGCTGGGAAAGGCTGCATACCTGAAAGCTCAGAGAAATGGGGGAAAAGAAAAATAAGGGGGTTGGGGAGAATAAGAAAATGAGGAAGGAAAAAAGGAGAAGAACCCAGACCTCGATTCCACTCCAGGATTTCCCGCTTAGTACACCAGTGCCCTAACATTGGACCATGGTTTTCATAGGGGGTTGTTGTCTTTTGGTATGGAAAATTTGATTTTCCTTTTCCCATCAGGGGTGAAACTTCTTTAAAATTTTGGGGAGAAAGAGAAAGGGGAAAAGAAGTGTAGGAAAGAAGAAAATGAGTGAAAAGGGGGTAGGGAAGAAGAAGAAAAGGAATACAAAAATGGTGAGTAAAATGTAAGGAAGAAAAGGGGGGGGAAGAAGGGGGAAGCTCTCAGGAGGAATCGAACTGATGACCTTCAACTTGGAAGACCTGTTTGCACCTTAACCATTGAACTATGGTTTTTGTATGCTTTCTTATATTAGGAATTTGAATTCCTTTTTTTTTCCCACCAGCAATACCATTTTTCAGGAAAAAAATTAGTCTATAATATCCACTGGGTTTAGCTACACATGTCCCAATTTCATTTATATAGGTCAAAAACTATGGGAGGAAGCTATCAAACAGACAGACAGATACACTGTAATGCCTGAGATCCTCTCCAGTATTATAACTCCAACTGCCTTAAGGATTTTTTTTTTTTTTTTTTTTTTTTTTTAATCGTATAAAACAGGAGTTTGCACAAAATATTTCAAATGGATAGATTTAAGTTACTGTGATAATTTTTGTTACTACTCAATAGAGTTACTACTACTACAGTGTTAAAGAATAATGGCCGTTATTTGCAATTCATAGTAAACATGCGGCTTTGTTCAATTACCAGCAGTTAGATACCAATGGGAGAAAAGATGCGTAACCCAATGGCTCAGAGGAAAGGGGGGGGGGGGGGGAATTTACAGAATATTTGTCATCATCACTTCCTTTTACAGAGTCAGCTCTAAACAGTATGTGCTCATCATCAGAGAAAGAGGGCAGCCACCTGACCCATTGACTTCATCCACTGAAGGACATAGGGAGGAGGGCAGAATTCACATGGCAGTTGAATCATGTTGTCATCATCATGTGCCAGCTGCCCACCTCCTAGATTGAGCAACCATGCACCATAACATGCAACTTCAGGTGATTACCTGTTTTGACACAGGTGCATGTTTATGTGCAAGGAAAATGTGAAAGTAGCGCCAGAGAGAAGAACACTGTGCACATGCAGATGCTATTCTGCAGCTTTGTTCAAGAATTTCAATGAATGCTCTTCCAGTCTTCTCTTCTGCATGGGCAGATGGCTCTTTTTCAACTTTTTATCTGGAATCATTGACTCCTACCAAAAAATCACTACGTTTTGAGGGTTGTGCAAAGTTCACTATCAGACTTAATTCCTCCTTTTTTTTTTCCAAAGAAATTACTAATTTTGGGGGAAATCGCTACTTCTGGCAACACTGATCAGCTTCCTTTAAATAGGTTGGCTTTCCACCAATGGGGATGAAAATATAACACAATAATATATAATTCAATGATCAATCACCTAAATGTGTGCATGTGTAGGCAAGTATGTTTGCTCCATTCAGGCCAGTAACCTACATGTTATATATCAACTCAATAAATAAAAAATCAACTCAAGGAATAACAAATCAGCTTGAGTCATCACCTATAAATAACAATATATTCAGGTCCCTAATCCAATAAGTAATAAAAAAAAAATTGTGTAGCCATCTCTGAGTGCTCTCTATTTAAACTACCAATTTAAAAATAAAAATAAAAATGTTTTAACATTTGAGCTATATCAAAATTTGAAGAAAAAGAGGGGGAAATAAGGGAGGAAATGGAGGGGGTTGTAGAAGAAGAAAAGAAGGATAGAAAGCAGGGAGCAAAAAAGGAAGAAAAGAAAAAGGGGGAGAAAATATTGAAATTTTATGAAGATGAATTAATTAAGGGCTAGTTGCATTTTTAATGAATTCTTAACCATAAATTATCACATAACCACATGATTTCACATCATTTAATCCAAAAAAAAATTTTTTTTCCAAATTTAGTCAATGGTCACTTTGGTAGCCATTTTGGATTCCTAATTAGCATTCATGCAACTTGATATTGCATGAATATTAAGTCTTTTTATATCTGGCCCATGGTCTATTGAGGAATCTGGTTTCTATCTCCATAAATGTGCATTCCATGATGCACTTGCTTTACAATGATATGCTGCCCTCCCATGCACCTAGGCAACCCCCCCCCCCCTCTCCCCTCTAATGGAAACTCGAAACATGTTAGAAGCCACATAAACACAATTTCTAGGCCTTGTGGTTTCATTCAAATATCTGCAACTCATAAGTTGGCATACAACTAGCATTTTCTGTCTGTTGAAGCAGAAGCTCTTCTTCCCAGACTTAATTATCTTTTTCTTCTTACCCTTTCCTTTTTTTTTTTTTTTTTTTTGTTTTGCATCTTCTTTTTGGTCCAAATTGAAATCAACTTCTCTTGATTGAACAGTCAGTGTCCTGACCAAAGGGAGGTGTAACTATTATCAGACAGGTATAGTGAGATCATGACCTCACTGCTACTTTATTAACAGAGGTCTATCATGACTGTGTGTTGAAACTACCTTGCAGTCTATAGTACACAGAGGAAGAATTCTCAGGAGCTACAGCAATCAATTATGAGAGTGGTATCTTGATACTGTTGCAAATAGTTTTTGGGGTGTAATATTTGAGAATACTTTTCTAGATGTTAAAATTTTTAATCCCATGCTCTTCAAATAGGAATTCATGATTGATTAATGTTGGCCTGCTATATTATGAGAAAAGAAAAGGGGAAAAAAGGGAAAAAAGGGGAAAAAAGGGAAAAAGGGGGGAAAAAGGAGCTACAGCTTTAAAAAATCAGAGAAATTGGGCAGCCTCTTCACCCCCTCTGGTCTTCTGGGCAACTCTTACTGGAGGTATGGCCAGAGAAGCTTCAGTATTTTACTAAGGTCTAGCTTCTCTTCATGTCACCAATGGATTCACCCGTGTCACAGGACGCTAGGATAGCTCCGTTCTTGATAATATTTCCCCTTTAATAAGACCTAACCAAAGCTACAGTGCTAACTAGTGTGCCAGGTCAAGAAGTGGCCATTTCTCCACCTCCCCGGCATGGATCTCCTAGGTGGAGTCCATGATCAACAACAAAATTAATAGTCTGTCTTTATTACTACCATCCTCCGTAGGCCTATACGTATCTCATTATTACGATTGCCGTTGGGGGTGGGGTAGTGTGTCTCGGGGCTAGACCCTTTACCAAATCATTAAGCCAGCCGAGATGGGGGAGGGTAGGGGAATGTTGGAAAAGGGTCAGCATAGCGAGGGTTCGCTGTCCAAGAATTGGAAAGACAAAAAAAAACAAAAAAAAAAAAACAACGAAAAGCTACACGTGGATTAAGCGCTATCTTTGAACCTTTTCGAGAACTAGGTTGACCTCGAGATGGCCAGCGCTGAGGAGGGTAGCGGGAATACTAAAAGGAAAACGGAGCCGAAGACTACGCTTGCAAGTTCTGCAGCGGGGAAGGTAAGTCTTCCCCATTTAATCCCCCCCCCATCAGTATCAGTATTTCCTTCTTACATCTACAGAGCACCCAGATGCAGAAACCTAACTATAGCGTCAAGTTTACGTTGGTGGGCCACTCGAAGGCAGTCTCCAGTGTGAAGTTCAGCCCAGATGGTTTATGGCTTGCTAGTTCTGCTGCAGATAAGACTCTAAAAATCTGGGGGGCATATGATGGAAAGTTTGAGAGGACTATCACAGGACATAGACTGGTGAGCCATAGAACTGTAGACCCTAGTGTAATAAATTACCTAGTTAGGGAGGGAGGGGGATGAATGGTAGACATCAGCTGTTTGAAGGTTGGCAAAAAATATATTCTTCCCATTAGACCACATCAGATAAATTTCCTGTTTCTCATCCACCACCTCATACAATTTTATCAAAATATCTCAAAAACACAATTCAATTTTTCAATATATATTCTCAGCATTGATATTTTCTTTTTAACAAAAGGGACTTTTCAAAAGAGGCTGCACCAAAAATGTGTTTACATCGAAATTTTGAAATTTTATGTGAATTAATTAATGAAAAAACTGAATATGTGGTAAAGTATCGGCAAGAGGCAAATTTTGGCTTTCTAATACTCTTTTTTTCACATTGATTTTTAATAACTCCCAGTGTGAGAAACAGGAAATTTATCTGATGACACCTTCCAATTTAAAAAAAAAAATGTATTTAATTTTTTTTTTTTTTTTTTTTTTTTTTAATGGTACAATCTGCTACAGGAGTAAATTCATTCTAGTATGACGTTTAATAATTCTAAGTTAATGCTTAGTGAATTGCACTGTTGACTCAGGTTTAAAATATCTGATTATTATTTTCACACTTGTACTTCTATGTCTGTCCTATGTCATAGTGTATAGAAAAGCAACAGAAATAAAAGTTTGGTGACATACCATCAAGAAGAGTAAAGGAAAGAACTATGAAGGCAACTATTTTACCAGCACAGAATAATTATCATGGAATAATTCCTGGAATAATTACCCAGGAGTAATTAGTGGAATTACTACTTGAATATTACCATGGATTAATTACCTTGGAATTGTTACACTGGAATAATTAGTTGAATAAGTTCTGGAATAATATCCATGGAATGGTTTCAGTGGTGAATCCACAAGCAGAAGGGTAAGCTTTGAACAAATTTCAGGGAGTTTGGGGTGAACTAGCATCTAGCACTGTATTCTGCTGAACAATGAAGTTTTCAAAAGTTTAGGTAGAATTCTATATACATTTTATTTTCAAACCATCCACTGCTAGGAACTCTCGTGTAGCCAGTTCTCTCTCTACTCTAGAGTGATTGCTGAGGTTTCCTTTCCTTGAAGATGCTATATTTTACCATATCAGTTAGTTCTGATTCTTCAGCTGCACAAGAAAAGTTGACTGTCAGGTTAGTAGTGGTGGTAAGAATTGCTGCAGCTGTGGAATTTCTTGCCAATTTTTGTGCTTTCTGGGATCTGTTCGTCATTATTTTGACTTGAAGGTGAGAACCACTTGCCTTCCTGGATCCCACCAATGATAAGGAGTATTAGTAAAGCTGCCTGTCAGGTTAGTAGTGGTGGTAGGAAATTGATGCTACTCTGAATGAATTTTTGGCCTGCTTTTGTGCTAACTGGGATTTGCTTGTTATTATTTTTTTTTACTCTGGGAGGAAGGTGGGTGGAAGCACTGGCTGGATTGCCCCCTCCCTTGGACCCACCACTGATAATGGAGTACTTCTGGGTACAAGTGAAGAAAAGGGAGTAAATATTGATCTCACATTTATGAATATATATATATATATATGTGTGTGTGTGTATAGGTCCAGCATTCAGACTAAATCAAGCCAGAAAAGCAGCACACTTCTGCCTCCTTTTTTTGTGTGATTTGACTTTCCTAAGTATATAAGTATTTATGTTGTTGTTGTTTTTTATTGAAAAATGTTTTCCTCGGCACAATGATACCATTTTAATTTATGGAATTGTCTGACCTGATCATAGTGATGGTAGTAATGATTAAACCTGATTCATCAGCATCGACAATATCATCTAGTTTCCATTATTGTTGTTGCTTGAAATCATTGATTTTATTGATTAGAGCTTCAGGTTTGTATTTGTTTATTTCTACATTTCCGCATGCAACAATTAAAGTACATCAAATGTTCCCTTAAATTCAACTGCAAGGAACTTGTTATGGTGATCATGTTATTGCTGGAATTCGGGAAGGGGACACATCAATCATCTTTTCATTCGCACCACTTATTAACATTTTAGGTGTTAATTATGTGTTATGGTTGTTGTTTTATTTGGTGAAAGTTTAGTTTAGTCACACTGGTAAGTGTTGCAGATCAAGAATTTATTAGGATTTCTTTTTTAATTCTTTTAAGGGGATAGAGGAAGAATATCAACATGTGTTCTCAAAATCGGACCAATCTGGTTGTGTGTTCCATAAATGTTAGAGGCAATATGTGATGATGTCATTGTAGTCACTTCATACTTTACATGCTCGCTTTTTTTTTGTTGTTGTTGTTTTAATAATGTACTTTTTCCACGTCTTGAAAGAAGCCTTGATCCACATATAGTGCATACAGTTTCCCTCTGATATTTCAGCCCACTTTTCACATAAAGCAAAACATTACTTTGATACCACTATTCATCCTACCTGACCCATCAGTGAGCTTTTGTATACTCTGGTCTATAGGACAACTTCTGTTCACATAAATTGGGTGTACTTCTGTTTATTATTAAGGTCTAGGAGCACTTGATGTGGTGGGGCAGGGTCTGCATACATCCACAGGCCTTGCTCAAGAATGGATTTTTTACCAATTGTTTACTGTTAGGAAACCCCAAATTAGTTGTTACAAATAATTGGTTACAACTAAGTCTTTAGTGTGGGATCGATCTTGTTGACATAGAAGTAGATGGCTCATTTGTAAAATCTAATTTTAGGCATACTGAGGAACTATTATTGACTATATCAGTTCTAGGATGTTGTGTGCTGTCACATTCAGTTCCATGATAAATTACTAATCTACCAGCAATATATACTCAACATACAGAGAAGAGCACATTCAGCACATTTGAATCCCTAAACCCGTCAAAGTTAGCGTTCTCTATATACAATTAATATAAACGTTCAAGATTTCACTGGGCCACATGACATTGCTTATCCTGCTAACAGAATAACTCATCAAGGGGGTTAGAAACTTATAGTGATCAAAAATGGCGATTTGAAGGGTGGAAAAAAATTTTTTTTCAATGAGATCAAAATGAAAGGCAAAAGGAATGCTGTTTTCTGGACTAGCCAGTGAACTCGCATCCCTACTCCCTGGAGTGTCAAACTCACTTCACTAAACTCAAAATTTTATATGTGTGCTTACCTAATTCACTTTAGCAAAATTCTAAGTGCAAGTGGCATAGAGAGCTTGGCGTGCAGCAAAGTTTAAAAGCTGTACAACCTCCCTTTGCTAAACTCTTAAAATTGCATTATATACCAACCTATGTGGCCAATGCACTGCCCAACCCTTGAACATAGAGACCTCAAACTTCGCTTGCATACACAACTTGACCAGCGGAGTGACTGATAAGAATGTGGGGTCCTCCTGACACGAAAAACAAGAGGTTAAGTTGGTGTGGTGAGTTTATTCTAGACCGAAAAATGGTCAAAATTACACTAAATGCTAATTATCTCTGTTGAAATTATCTTTAGCAAAATTGTAATAAAATGGGCATTAACCTTGCCACTACACCTTTCCTCATACCAAAATTTCATCTACCTTCCACCTCAGGAAGTAGCCTTTTAATTTTCGAACACATTCAGCATTACGGACGGACATACATATTCCATTTTATATAGGATAAAAAATGGGCAAAAAAAAATTCTTTCTTTCTTTTCCACTAAGCAAAGACTAAGATTGGACCACTATTGAAATAGCAGTGGCAAACCATTATCTGACAAAGATCATCCTTTGCCAAGCTGTGTCTCCAATCCATCCGGAAGTACACTTTGGGAATAATTTTGCAGGAATGCTTGTGTACAATCACACAGTTTTTATGGACTATGTAATTTATATAATATTATAAAACTGTGCAGGACCTGGCCTCCTGTAGTTACAAATTTGTTTGGTTTGCTTAGCGTTTTATGTTGGGGTTGGGATTTTGCCCCATTTTAAAAGTAAATATAAAATCAACTCTAATAATTAGTGTCCTTTTGAACTTAGTGTGTGCGTGTGTAATCATATCCCCTGTGGTTTGTAGACACAACTTCCTGTGGTAGTGCCTTTTGATTGGGATCAGATTATAACTTCAGAATACAACTTCTGGTTACTCATGAATACGTGAATAGTGGGCCTGTGAGTAACCCCTGAAAATTTCAGGGTGATTGGTTCAAACGTCTGAGTGGAGCCGCATTGCAACTGGACAGACAGACAAACACATAGACACACATTATAGTATTTATAGTAAGAGTGTACAATCAGTGAGTGTGAGTGAACCCAACACTGACAGGAAAACTTCCCTGCCCTTCAACATCTTCCCACTCCAGTCCACCCAGCTGTGATGGGGGACCTTGTATTTTATGGGGTTCAAATTCACTGGCCATGGCTTGTCAATCAGCTAAGGGTTTGGGTGGGACTTCGGGTGCCCACACCCATAAGCTGAGAGTCTTGGTCAGTCCTCCTGCGAGCTCCTAGCCTGCCTCCTTGAGTTTGCTTGCACTAGCTCATAGTGCCTGCTTAGTGCAGGGTGCATGTGACCGTGTTGACGGCAGCTAGACAATTAGCATTGTGTGTGAGTGGCTGAGTAGTCATGCTCTTGGACTGACAAACCCAGCACTGACAGGAAGCTTTCCTGTCCATCGGCATCTTTCCAAACCAGTCCACCCAGCTGTGATGGGGACCTGGAATATTCTGTACTATGTTGGTGCATGTGACCATGTTGATGGCAGCTAGAGAATTGTGTGTGTGTGAACCTCATCAACTGACTTCAATGCAGCCACCTATCACTAGCCTACTTTCATGCAGCCATTGCTGTGAACATCCTACATTCTGCAGGCTTTAAAGCAGTTTATAAGTGTTTAGTCCCACCAATAAACACATTGTAATGTAATTAATTCCCTATCCCTTGGCAAATGCCATTATGCGACTGTTGATTCAAGTTAGACCAGAGCTGGTTCTTGTGCCAAAGACTGTAGCAATAACCTTCATTTTCCCCTCTGGAATCCAGTGTCAAACGATGCCTTAGGGGGTAGTTTCCTGAACTGGCACAGATTAGGCTGATTTTCTTGAGATTATTCAATGAACTCCCCTGGAATGGTCATGTGAGACAATATGTTCATCATCCCCATGATTTCCCCCCCCCCCCCCCCCTATTTTTGTGGTCATATTGGAATGGAATGGAGAACGTGTAGTGAAGTTGTATTTTGTATGAATCAGCATCTCTCAATGAAGTTATTTCAATTTTAAAATTATGTTCAGTGTCGATTTAGCTGTGGTTTTCTGCAGCATTTTGGCAGTGTGGAGGTGTGCGATTATACAATCTAGGCAAGTGAGAGTGAGTGAGAAAAGAGCCTGAAGAGTGAAACTCATGCCTCAGGCGAGAGACCTGGCAGCTGTGATGAACACACCACTTTATAATTAAGTGAAATAATACAAAGTGATAATACAAAGTAATGTTCGAGTGTATTTGATGGTTTGGTGTATGCAGTTTCTCTTCCTGTGTCTTTATTAATAGAAGACATACAATGGATTTTTTATGTGTTTCATTTTGATGGCTGAGAACCTGAACTGTAAACTGAAGCCATCTTGCATGAAAACTTTTTCTTTTTGATGGTAGGTGTGTCGAGTTGTTTTGTAATCCCTTTACTTATTTCCTTGAGTTGAGCCTGTGGTGTAATATTTCTGATAAGTAATTGCTTGCACATGCTCTGTAGGTGGAGAGGGTGTGAAGTCAGCTCCTAGTGCATTTACAGCTGCAACGTATCATAACTACACTTGCTTATGGGAGAAGCATGTCTTTTTTTTTACCTCCTTTTAGTTTACTGTCCATTTCTTTCAACTTTAACAAACGAAAGTCATCCTGATAAACCTGTGTGGGTGAACAGACATGTCTGTGTGGTGAGATGCTGAGCTGGCCTTGTTTCATACCACACCATGTGCAGTTTGTTGTTCTGATGTGTTGATTTGTTACATGTAGATTACTGGCCTGAGTAGGAGGAAGCATACGCATGTAAATGTAATTTGATAAGTGATTATTGAATTATTTATTATTGTGTTATCATTTCTATTGGAGGGAAACCAACATATCAAAGGAGGCTGAGCTCTGGAGAACGTGGAGATACCTTGAGCAATGTTGCCAGAAGTAAAATTTTTTACATACGTAGTGATTTTTGGAAACCAATTGGGAAAGAGAAAGTTCGATTGGGAAATTGCCAAAGCTCAAAAAAGTTGTGAATTTTCATAATTCACGGATTCCAGATTAACTTTAAATCAGAGCCAGCTGCCCACCCATGCAGAAAAAGAGTGGACTGAAGGAGAAATCCTTCACGTTCATGAGGATTATATTCATAAGGCTGCAAAAAGAATCAAGCTCTTTTCCAGGACAGCTCTTTTCCAGCTGTTATTGCAAAGTACACCTGAAGAGAGAGTATCTGTGTTCTCTCCACCATATTTCCCATAAGATATTTCATCCCATGGAGAACTGGAGTCTAAGTGCCCCATGATCAAGGAGCTAGCTTGGGACAGCAGCAGTATAGAGAATATCTGGCTGGGTGTTCATCCATGCACCGATCTAATAGATGGGGAAACCATATTGTCTAAAATAATGTCTTGATGTCTTGAGTGTCTTCAATCATTTTATTGTTTACATCAGCTTGGGCAACATAGATGTTTATTGTTTACATCAGCTTGGGCAACATGGATGCATATGAGAACCAGAAACACCGGATTTTTGCATGTCTAATATATTTTACCCAAAAACACAACAAAAAAAAAATCAACGAGCAATCCTGGTTGCACACATACTTATGAGCTGCTATTATTTGATTGAAACCACAAGGTTTAGAAATAGTGCCTGAGTGGTTTCAATCATGTTTCATGTTGCCATTGGCCCGGGCAACGCTAGGTGTGCACACTGATGGGTAAGAATCCTTCTTTGCTGGTTTGTCTATCTCAGGCTCTCTGCAGCACACGTGCATAAACTATGTCACACCCTGTAACGCTTTGGTATTTAATCTATAAACATGTGATTAGCAAGAATTTGCACAGTCAGCAAGTTGGTCCTCAGTTGCTTTGACACATTCTACAATATCAGCAACGGAGGGAGGGAGGGAGGGGTCTTTTGGGGAAGGTGAAGTGATCAAGAAACATGGTTTTCCTTGTTTTATTATTCAATTTTTTACTTGAACCATGACTATTGTGATTGCCGGTATTTATCAGACGTGTTTAGAACACAACTTTGAAACTGTTCACTGTTTAATCATCTTTAGCCTGACATTGTATCCTGATGTATGGAGGAGGTATTGGTTATGTTATTTTGCAACAACACTGTAGGAACTGTTATTGCTATGGTAACCGTTATTGTTATAGTAACTGCTATTGCTATTGGATGCAACATATTTGCAGTGAGACACTGCACAGTGCAGGGAGCACAGCAACATGGCTGACTTACACCGAGTGTGTGGTTTGTGTATTTGTAGGAGGGGCTTCACACATGTGTCTGTGTGCTTGTTCCACAATCAATACAACTATGTTGGAATTTGGTTAATTATGACACGAGTTTCTAGACGCTAATTTAAAGATGGTGTTATGTTGATAACTGGGCCTTCGAATCTCTAGTTAAGTGATTGTATGACTACACTTACTTAGTCTTGTAACTCTTAACTCTTTTGTTGCTCTCTTTGTTGTAGGGTGTGTCAGATGTTGCTTGGTCTCAGGATTCAAAATATTTGGTGTCAGCTTCCGATGATAAAACCTGCAAACTTTGGGAAGCAGGAACAGTAAGTGAAACAAACACTACCACATCCTTTTCAACTGATCTAGGGAATATTATAAATAATGAGGGTGGGGGGGGGGGGGGGAGGGGATAACAGAACAACATGGGGGAATAACCATTATAATATATTCATATCAGTGGCTGTGCTAATTGAGTGTGGGATTTGGTGAGGATTTTGAACTCTAGAATGATCTAGGAAGGATGTTAATGGTTGATGCAAGGTATTTGAGATGGTTCTGTTCACTGGTGCAGGGAAAGTGTCTGAAGACTCTCAGAGGTCATACCAACCACGTTTTCTGCTGCAACTTCAACCCTCAGTCTAACCTCATCGTCTCAGGATCAGTGAGTGCTCCTAAATTGACTGACTGGAGTGAGTGATAACTGTTACAGTAACCTTCTTTTATAGGTGAATTAGACTAATTAGTTTTTATTCTAAAGTTATTGATACTTTAATTAGATGATTTTAATTTAATTTGTGTTGTTGTTTTTTATGTTGGGAAAATTAGTTAGTTTGCCTGCAG
This sequence comes from Lycopodina hypogea, assembly GCA_963969325.1. Lineage (NCBI taxonomy): Eukaryota > Metazoa > Porifera > Demospongiae > Poecilosclerida > Cladorhizidae > Lycopodina > Lycopodina hypogea. The sequence continues at coordinate 8,541,733 of OZ017791.1, read as the reverse complement.
ATCACTGATATCTATGAAGCAATGGTCCTTTAAATAGAGCACTCCCTAATTATTAATCTGATAGAGGTAAGTCCTTGGCATAATTTCTTCACATCTCAGGCTTGTGGAACACACTCAAACCCCCTTATCCAGACTCCCCACATTCTGAGCACTCCCCCCCTCCCCCTTCTACAGGGCACCCCCTGCCCTTCCCCAGCTGCAGATAAATGGACTGAGTCCCACAACACCACCACATTCTGTACTGTTGGTTTCTCTTTCATGTTTGTTGTTGGTTTTTATTGTTCTTTTTATGATCTTTGTTTTGCAAGATGAGAAAAGGTAACTGTACCTTCTGCTCATTGTGTATTTGAAGGCCTAACAGTCACTCTATGTCTTGGCCACCTGGCCCACAGAGGTCTGTGATGACTTCAAAGGAGAACATGGAATTGTTCATGAGTTTGGTACAGGAAACTCGGAGGGTCATTGTTAAAATTAAAAAAATTTTTTTAATAGGTAAATTTTTTATTATTATTATTATTATTATTATTGATTGCAGTGAAGTATTCACTGCCTCAGACATCTCTGCTGTGGCTGGACTCTTAAGGCACTGAACCAGATTATCTAGGATAAAACAAAATTCACATAAACAAACTTTTGTGTGTCATGTGTTCTTGCAAAACTAAATGAGCATGATCTGTTTTGTGTGTGCATAGATGATATTCCATGGATGGAAAAGTCAGTCAAATACCAAGGAAAACTGGAGAATATAGAGTGTTCCCAGATATGGCTGTTTCTGAGGCCGTGCCCGGCCCCAAGCTACCCGGATAAGGGGTGGAGTTTCAGTGTTGGAGTCCCTTCTACATTATAATAAGAGTTGTTTGTTGTTGTTTTTTAATCCCTTGGGGGGGGGGGGGGATGACCTTTAGATAGCGTGGTTACTAAATGTGGGAGGTGGATAGTTATCTGTAAAACAGGAGGTGTGGTTACTATCAGCTTGTGCTAAGTGTTCAGTGGGTATTCTCTATTTGATGATGTGCTTCTCATATAGTCATTCTTTGGGGCTGCCTCAGAACTTCTTGAGAGTTTGATGGTCCGAATCGGACATTTCTAAAGATATTGGCATTTATGTTGGAATCCTCAAGTGTTATACCAAATACATATATTTTTTAAATACGTTCGAACATGGAAAAATGAAGCAATTTTATATCTTCTTTTTCCACCACTTTCCCGTACATAACTCAATCTCAGAGTGTGATATCAATTCTAACTGATTGTATAGATATTGATTTTGACTGATTTTTTTCGTATTGCCCCCCTGTTTTCTCTCCCCTTTCCTGTGTGTGTGTAGTTTGATGAGAGTGTGCGTATCTGGGAAGTCAAGACCGGTAAGTGTATGCGGACATTGCCAGCGCACTCTGACCCTGTCTCGGCCGTCCACTTCAACAGAGACGGCTCGCTCATTGTGACCAGCAGTTACGATGGACTGTGGTACGTTGCATCCAAGTAATTTATAAATCAAGTTATATATATATATATATATATATATAGATTTGCTGAGATACAGGTTGTTTTGATACAAGCTGATTCTGATACAAACTATTTCAGATTTAAGTAGTTTTGTCGTAATTTAATTAAAATCCAGGTCACTTTGATACAAACTTAAATTAATATTCAATTAGTTTTAATTCAAAGTTCTATGTAACTTAGATACAAAATATTTAGATTCTTAACTAATTCATCGACTCAATTATATTGAGATATACTCATGTGCAGAATGTGTTGGAATTAAAGGTAATATTCATTACTGTGGTTACAGCTGTGTAATGTACTATTAATTAGACCCCCAAAAAGTCTGGTTAAATATATTGAAGTGTGAACCATGTGACCATCAATGTAATAGGGTGGAATTGGAAACAGCTACACTTGTGCTTCTATACAAGTCTTTCAAGAGAGAGAAAAGGGGGAAGAATCTGCTAGTGCATCTTATTTCTTGAAGGTGTGACTGTGTAACTGGTATGCTCTGCACTCTCCTAGCAGGTTACACACCAGGATCTGAAGTTTTAGCAACGATCAAACACAAAACAAAAAATATGTAAATAGTGGAGAGTGAGGAAGGCAAAAAGAAAAAAAGAAGAAAAAAAAACAACAAAAAAAAAAGGCACACTGGTGGTTTGCAGTGCGAGTTACCATGACAACCATTAATCACAAGGCTAGTGACTGGAATTAGAACAATAACTAGTGACTGTCCTCTACTTATATTTGGAAATGCAGTCGGATATGGGACACTGCTTCCGGTCAATGTCTGAAGACGCTGGTGGACGACGAGAACCCTCCGGTGTCGTTTGTCAAATTCTCTCCCAACGGAAAATACATATTGGCTGGAACATTGGACAAGTAAGAGTTTGTTGGAGTTTGTTTTTTTTTAATGGGAGCTTACATGTAATAATGCCCTTGCCATATATAATTTGTTTTTTGTTTTTGCCCAGTTAATTGATTATGACATGATGTTCTTATTTGTAGCACTCTTAAGTTATGGGACTACAGCAAAGCAAAGGTATCTGAATGAGCTGGCGTAGATAACAATTACAAACTATTAACTTTGTTTTGAAATATTCAGTATGTCGTTTACATAGTAATGTTACTAGATAATTAACCCAAAATTGCTTCTATTACTGGCAAGACTTGTGGACCTTTTTTTGACAAATATTTAGTATTTGTTCTCATGAGGAGGGTGATTGTATGATAGAGGCTTTAGCTCCCCTCGATCAACTCTTCACCCAAGAGGCTCTCTGTCCTATGGGAAGCTAGCAGTGCACTAGTTATACATTGAGCACCTGGACATGACTTATTTTCTGTCATTAGTACACAGGCGTTCCTTCTCTTCCTTCCATTCTATGCAGGGACTGTCTGTGATATGAGCATGTGCAAACACAAGTGAATTTTGAGTGAATTAGTACTCTAAGCTCACATGTTTATAAATTATCTTGAATCACCATGGATACTTACTTTATGTGTGGTTATGAAATGTTTTTGTTTTGTTTTAATTTTCTTCTTCTGTTGATGTTATCATTGATGTAGTGCTTGAAAACGTACTCTGGACACAAGAACGAGAAGTACTGTCTGTTTGCCAACTTCTCTGTCACAGGGGGGAAGGTGAGGTGGCACTACTGCAAATACACACAATCATTCACAGTCTTTGTGCTCATTTAATTGACATCCTTCTTCTTTTTTTAAACGAGGCGCCTTCTCTATAGATTCAAGCTCTCCTCAACTATTCATTATCAAAATGCACTGGACTTTGTGTTTATTTTACATGATTTAGTACATGCATGTTGCTAGTGTGGCAAGGCTTGAAAGAATGCTGCCAATTTTGGTTGTGTTTTTGCATCTATAGACAATAGGACATGCAATATCATTGTGGGATAGGCAATACAAACTTCCCCCTTCCCCCTTCTCTCTCCCTCTCTCATTGTCTTTGTCCATTTGTGTCCTGGCCACTGGCCTACACAGTTATATTTCCCTGTAAAAGTGCACTCATAAGCGAGTGCTGCAAGCAATCAACTAAACTATTTTGGACCAAGTCTTGCCATGTCATTGCATTGTAGATGTACATATTACATCCGTGCCATAGGACATGATAGATATCATCTAGTTTATTTGCTGGAACAGTGACTGCGACTAGAAACCCTCCCAAGATTCACAAAATTCATCTCTGTGTCATTGTGCCTGCTCCCCTAGTAGAATACAAGGCATGAGCTTGCTCTGAAGGGGAGAGAGAGAGAGAGAGAAAGATAGAGTGTGTGTGTGATTCCACAGCATGTTCCTGGGACTACACCAACAGTTCAAAAGGTAACTGAACTGGAAAAAAAAATAATTTTTTTCTTTTGTTATCTTATCTTGTTATCCTTGATGCATAACTTGGAAATCTGAAGGAAGAAGTGAAGAGATTTGTCTCTGGGAGAGTGCAATAATTAATCATACCTTCAGATCCTATTGATACTGCTTTTCAGTTTCATCTAGCTCTGATTCAGGTACAGAATATGAGGATCAAAGATTTTCAGATTTGTCTGATAAAATATAGCTATTTGCGAAATACTTTTTTTCTTTGGCTACTTTTGGGGTGGAGCTAGATATTTAATAGTTAGCTAGCTATATAAAAAAACTGTGTAATTGTTCTTTTTACACTTTATAACATTTACAGCTAATAGTCCAGGGCAGTTCCTAGCTATAAATGTCATAGCCAAGTATAAAAAAAGAACAATTGCATACTTAGCTAGCTACTTGAATCAGAGCAGAATGAAACTAAAAAGGAATGAGTGTCACTAGGCTCTGAAGTTACTAGAAATTATTGCACTCTCCAAAAGGAATGAGTGTCACTAGGCTCTGAAGTTATTAGAAATTATTGCACTCTCCAAAGGGAACGCTTCACTTATTCCTTCAGAAGAGCTGGGTCTTCAGATTAGCTACTCCAGCAGCTCTACTGCAGTTACTATCTCGCTGGGTATCAATGCACTGCTGCCACTCTTGGACTTACCTATGTAATTGTGCCTCCTGACTCCAGAAATTGTTGAAGTTTGTTGAAATACTGTATCACCTCCATTGAGTTCTGGCTGCAGTCATCCCCCTTGTGACATCAATGAATAGTTACACCCCCACAGGTAATAAAAAATTTTAAGCTAAGTTTTCTTCATGAATATTATCCACATTTTTTATACCAGGTTATGCATCAAGGACAACAAGATAGACAATAAAAAGAAAGGAAAAATTTTTTCCAGTTCAATTACCCTTTAATATCAGCTTGTTCCTGGGACTGCACCAACAGTTTATACCAGGGGAAGAATTTTACTTTTGGTTTGAAGAATCTAATGAGCAGTGCAATAACCAGCTCTCCCACACATTGCAACTATCGAGCGATTGCCAAACTTCTTTCACTGGATACAATATAACTAAGCTTTGAATTGCTTCCTCCCCCCCCCCTTCGAATATGACTTCAGTAGTAAGCTCCACCCACACAGGAAGTGGATAGTTATCTTTCATCGTGGACAAGAAGATGGTACTAAAATTAATATCTTATTAAAGTTTTTTCCATTTTAGTTTGCTTTTTACTGTCTCAGAGAATACGAGTAGGGATGACCACAGCAACAACAACAACTACAACAAAATGCACCTCATTAACTAATACAACATAAAAGCTTCACTTTCTCTGCTATGGCTCAAACCTAGGCTAAAGAACTCACCTGCAGTCCATATAAGCTGCAACACAAACTACCAAAATAGTTTCTGTCCTCCAAATCAGTCGCTAAAGTAGTGAGCTGAGACTCGTCAAAATCACCAAATGTTCTTCATCTTTCTTTTTATTATTTTTCTTCAGTTCCAGGGCTAGAGCCTAGCTGGCAACAGCAAATCATGCAATAATTATACTAACAGCTTACTATTTCTTTCGACTAGGTCCATGACCTATTCATTTGCTTTGCCATGCTAGCAAACTACCAAATTATATCACAGACTAGAGCCGCAGTGTTAAATTAAAACCCCCATTTTGACACTACTAATTTGTCTACGCCCAGAATTATCAAGTATTGGTATTGATGTTATATTTAACAAGTGAAAGTAAAAAATATGTGCACACTTGCGGATGCCAATCAGATGTATACGAGATGCCAATCCAGTACTGTAGCTAGCTATCTAACAGTGTGCAAAAACTAAAGGAAACTAGTGAGAGTAAAAAATATATCTTTGAAATAAAAATGCTAAGTAGGGATGACATGTGTCAGCAAAAAGTGCAGAAACGAGAATTCTGTGACAGTGTTGACAAGATTCCCTACTTCACCAATTCCACAGTCTCATGTAATGTGTAAATGTGATGCTGAAAGACTGCCACCTCTTCAATTTGCTTGTAGCTAGCTCATGTAGAATGATTATTCAAGTTCACAGGAATTTCGCAACACAGACCATCACACTATTGTGTAGAATTCTAAGTTCACAGGAATCGGTGAAGTAGGGAATTTTGTAACACACACTGTCACAGAATTCTCGTTTGTTTGTTTGTTTGTTTGTTTTCACTTTTGACTGACACATCATCCCTACTTATCATTTTATTTCAAAGAAATATTTATTACTTTCACTTGTTCTTATCATGTGACCTGTATAAAAGTAAGTTTTCACACAGTATATTGCTTATACACATACAGCCTTATGTTGTATTAAACTGTACAATGAGTGCATTCACCAATTAAAGAACAATAGTCTGAGCTGTTATAAGGTGTGAAATGCTACAGTGTAGTGGTAGATATTTTCCGCCTTGTTGGGTGTGTCAAAACTGACTTATAATTGTAATGACCTTTACCCAATTTAGTATTCTTTTGTCGTCATTTAGACAAAACAATAAGTTTTTCTATTGCAGCTGAAGTGATGGCCCCTCCAGTGGGCGCAGTCCCTTTGCAGCTGTCTGTAGCAGTGAAGCTCTCACCTTTTGATACGATTGACCTAGAGTTATTGGTCATCCTATGTGAGGCCCAATTTGGTATTAAAAACATTACTGTTGACCAAACCAAATATTACCATGTGGTAGCAGCTTTGGACTCAGTTGTTCAGTGGTGAATCAAGTCCACACTTATAGCCCCTCCTGTGGCTAATGAATTTGATAGCTTGAAGCAAGTTTTATGGGCTATCTATGCCCTCTCTGATGAACAAAAAGCTGATAAACTTCTGGATGCTAATTCTTAGTGTGACAGGAAGCCTTTTGATATGTTAGCTTACATGTGTGGACTGGAAGGTTCAGTCCTCTTCAAGCAAGTTTGGCTCTGTACTTTTCCCATAGAATTAAGGAAACAAGTAGCAACTGCTGGTCTAACTAACTTGGATGACATTGCTGCAAGAGCAGATCGCATTCAAGAGACCATTCGAGGTGAGCAGGTAGCTGATATTGAGTCCTCTCACAAGGTTTTATCTTTTTGTAGTCAGTGTGGAGGCAAACCCAAGGGATCCAACTGAAGGAAAAAGACTGTGGTTTTTTCCTCAGGGTCAAGTGCTTATCATGCAAAATGTGGTGAAAATGCATAAAAAATGTGTGTGCCTTTGCTCTTGGAGTTGTAAGATCGCAGAAATGGTGGCTAACCACCTGTAGTAGCAGTAGTGGTTGGCCCTCACAAAAACTTTCTGCTACATTTTTGGGACCATTCCTCTGGGTGTAAATTCTTAGTGGACTCGGGGGTCACAAACCAGTGTAATCCCAGCTTGTTCACAGGATAGACATGTTGCTTCTACGTGCCCAGCCCTTCAAGCTGTAAATGGATCCTCCATTCACACCTTTGGTATACGTGCTGTGCCTATTACTATAGGTGGTGGGGGGGGAGTGTTTTTCGTGAAATTTTGTGGTTGCTGATGTTAGGCAACCATTAGTAGGTGCCTATTTTTTGTGCACTCATGGTCGACCTCAAGGGTCATAGTCTCATCGAACCTGTTACCACCCCCCCCCCCCTTCCTCAATCGTGGTACCTTAATAAGTCACCCGATCAGCACAGTTGGTGATGGTGCATTTGCTGACCTGCTGAGAGATTTTCCATTAATTACTACATCAAGCTTTTCCTCTGACATAGTAAAACATGGAATCCAGCATTTTGTGCTGACTCACAGATTTCCTCCCAGTGTGAGAGCCAGATGTTTACCTTCAGATAAGCTAAAGCTGGCAAAACAAGAATTTGCTAAGTTAGAAGCTCTGGAGATTATCCGTCGTTCAAGTAGCCTGTGGTCTTCCCCACTCCATATGGTGCCTAAAGGTTCAGGTTGGAGGTGTTGTGGTGCTTATCGCCAGCTGAACAGCGTGACTACTCCAGACAAATACCCAGTACCCCTCAACCAGGATTTTGCAGAAAATTTAGCAGGAGCAGAACTTTTTCTCAAAAATTGATTTGGTAAAGGGTTATCATCGAGTCCCAATTAACAAAGCGGACATTCCAAAGACAGCCATCATTACCTGTTTGGACTGTTTGAGTACCTCAGAATGCCCTTTGGCCTTAGATAAGCAGCACAGTCATTTCAGCATCTTATGCATACTGTCTGCCAGGATTTGGATTTCATTTTTGTTTATTTGGACAATATTTTGGTGGCTAGTTTTACACTTGCTGAACATCAGGAACATATCCGTCTCATTCTCTCAAGACTTCAGGCTCACTGTTTGATTATTAACTGCTCAAAATGTGTATATTTGGAGTAACTTCAATTGGTTTCCTTGGCTACTATGTTGACCAACATGTTGGTCAACATGGTGTATCTCACTACCTGACAGGGTTACAGCCATCAGGAAGTTTTCACAACCCACAACTGTGAAAGGGATGCAGGGGTTTTTTGGGAATGATTCATTTTTTCCCACCAGTTTATCCCCAATGCCGCAGCGATCATGTGGCCACTTTATGCTGGCACAAAAAGAAAGGTTAAATTGGTGACATGGTCTAAAGATATGGTTAATGCATTTTCATTGGTTAACATTCTTTGGCCACAGCCACACTGCTAGTTCACCCTCAGGCTGTTGCCCCTACATGTATCACTGTGGATGCCTCCGACATTTTGCCGTTGGTGGAGCTTTGGAATAATTCATTAATGATCAGTAGAGACCACTTGCATTGTTCAGCCGACAACTAAATCCTCCAGAAACTCAGTATAGTACTTTTGACCATGAATTTTTGCGCAATATGTCTCCCCATCAGCAACATCATTTAGCCTACATTTCAGAGTTTACGAGAAAATGTACAGCACATCGTTGGCCAGGACAACCGTGTGGCAGTTGCTCTGTTGCATGTAGTGGTTAGTGCTTGGGCTTAATTTGTCAGCGATGGCAACAGAACAACGAATGGACAGCGAGATGGATGCATACCGAACAGCCATCACTGGGCTGCATCTGGAAGACATTCAATTTGGACCCAAACAGGATTTCCTCTTATGTGACACCTCCTTGGGCAAACCTCGTCCAATAGTGCCAACATCTTGGAGGTGTACAGTTTTTCATACCATCCACAATCTCTCACATCCTTCCATACGTGCAACTCGCAGGCTTGTAGCAGCCAGGTTTATTTGGCACAGAACGTCTTGGAAAATTAGAGAATGGACTAGGACCTGCATGGCTTACCAACTTTCCAAAGTCCGACGGCATGTGAGAGCTCCTTTGGACACTTGCAAAGTCCCTCGTAGATGCTTAGATCACATTCATGTCGATTTGGTTGGCTCTCTTCCGCTGTCCCAAGTTTTCCCTACTTTTTCACCATAGTTGATTATTTCACTCTGTGGCCTGAAGCGATTCCTCTGGTTTATATGACAGCTCTTTCCTGTGCTTGTGCTCTCATTACTGATTGGATTGCATGGTTTTGTGTTTCAGCACATATTTCCTCTGACAGAGGGACGCAATTCACATCTTATCTATGGGCAGCGGTTGGCAAACAGTTGGGACTCTAACATCACCGCTCTACTGCCTATCACCTACAAGCCAATGGCTTAGTGGAGCGTTTCCATTGCCACCTCAAATTGGCGTTGCATGCTAGGTTGCAAGGACCAAACTGGTAGGATGAGTTACCATGGGTTTTGTTGGGCATCTGAACTGCTCCCATGGAGAATTTAGACACCTCTGCAGAACTCGTTTATGGTTCTCCTCCCACAGTACCTGGTGATTTTCTGATCTCCACACTATCTGTTGTACCAACCAACTGTACTTCCCTCCCAGCACTTCGGGCAAAGGTCCAAGGTTTGGCACCAGTTCCTACTTCAAGACAAGGTTCTACCCCAGCCAGTTGCAGTGCCCCCTCATCTCAAAACGGGCGCTTTAGTTTTTTCATGCGGCAAGATGCACATCGCACATCACTACAGAAGCCATATGTGGGTCCTTACAAGGTACTGGTGCCTGGCAACAAAGACTGCCACACTGGCCAAGGATGGAAGACAGGAAGTTGTTTCCATTGATCAGCTGAAATCTACACATTTTGACATCCACTGCCCAGTTGAGGTGGCAATCTCCTCACCCTCAACGTGGTTGTCCGCTTGTTCACCTTTAGCTTGAAAAGCACTCCACAAGCAATACTGGACCAGTTCCACCTTCTGAAATTGCTCCAGCATGACCCTCTTTAGCATCGGAAGCTTGGATGCAGGTTGTGGCCCCAGCAATGCATTCAAGATTCTGATGCTCTGTGGTTTGACCACTTCTTTTTTCACTTGAACAAACAATTTTATTGATGTTTAAGTCAGTTTCTGGGGGAGTTATGTAGCGGTGGATATTTTTCACCTTGTTGAAATGTGTAAAAACTGACTTATTGATGTAATGATCTTTACCCAATATCATATTCCTTCCTCGTGATCGTAAAAAGACAATAAGTTTTTCTCTTGCTGCTAAAACAGAATCTGTTTGTACAGTGACCACTAGTATACAGTAAATTATCAATGCAAGACACTACGTAGAGAAATGTAATGGAATAGTTTAGTATTTCAATTTTTGTCATGTGATCAGTTAATTTCTCCACCCCCTTTTTAATTTATTTTCTTTACTTCCGTTCTGCCTTCCCCCCCCCCCCCCCCAAATCTCCCTTCTTTTATAGCTGTAGAGGTGAGAGTAATAGTTTCAGGTGGAAACACTGCAACTTAATTGGTAATTATCAACTAGCTATTAAAAAATAGAATATAGATTTTTTTTAAATTTTCTGTGTAAGTTCTATTCGGGGGTGTGATGGCATGCACTAAAAATTTTTTTTTTTTTTTTTTTTTTTTTTTTTTTTTTTTTTTTTTTTTTTTTTTTTTAAAGAAAAAAAGTACAAACTCTACCTGGAAGAGATTGAAGAATTTGTTGGGAGAGTTTTTTTTGTGTTGAAATTTGATGAGAATAATGAAGATAGTTGTCCTTGCAAGTATTTTGAGTTGGCTACTGCACACTTGACTCTGTCATTGCAGTGTCGTTCAAAATGATCCCAGACATGCCGAGTTGTTTCATGCATGGAGAGCAATGAGTGTTGGCATGGAGGGAGTAGAGTTCTAGTGGGGGTTGGGGGCGAAGTGTATGCTTACACACACACCACACCACACCACACCACACCACACCACACCACACCACACCACACCACACACATTAAAAGGAGTACCCTTCCCACACTAGGCTCTGTTTTATATCTTCCCTCCCACCCTGTGGATTACAATGCCACAGTTTAGGACAGAATTTTGTTTACATGTTCCATTTGTTATTTCAAATCTTTGTGTTTATGAAGTATTTATATTCTGTGTAGTGGATTGTGTCGGGTTCGGAGGACAACATGGTTTACATCTGGAATCTGCAGACGAAGGAGGTAGTGCAGACACTGTCGGGTCACAAAGGTCAGTGTGGGCCAGCAGAGAGTTCCTCCGCCCCTCCCCTCCCCTGGTGCATGATCACATGCTTCAGTCGCCCACTACATGTCTAGGACCTCCCCATGCACTGTCACACATCCTCTAATCCTCTGGTGGCTTTTGCTACTTTCAAGCCTAACCACCTGCTCTGAGGCAGAGCTAACCAAAGTTGTGTAGAGTGTGTATACAGTTGATGCTACTGGTGTGCATTGATTAGAATATGATATTGCTATGAGCTCCGATGCTTGTTGTTGTTTTTTATGGGTCAGCAAGAACATGGTGTGGATGAGTGCATAATGTCCTCTGTGGCTGTCATAGTCTCCTGCCCAATGTAGATGGGCAAGTTCCATGGGAGGGATGTATATGGAGATGTCCCCACCTCACACACGCACTAGCTAGTAGTGTCCAGGCAGGGAAGGGTGAATATGTCAGTTATTCATACTAACAAGGTTAGTAAAAGCTTAATGATTGGCTGGTTGTTAACTTTGTCACTGCAGGTAGTCTGACATTGAGGGGGTGTGGCTTAGGGTATGTGTGAGTCGTATGGAGTACACTCAAAAACGCTGTATTTCAGTTATTGACATCAGCTGGTGGTACGTTCTTATTTCTCTAGTCATTTGGTGGTCCATGGATGACACAGGATTGACAGTGATGACACCAGACCACCATAAATGAAATGACTGTCGCTATTTGTAGCGGGGTAGTACAGTCTTATTAGATTGATTTGGTTTTTCTGTCTTTAATTCAAATAATGGCTGTGTTATAAAGCGTCTTTAAATAACCATAATAAAAATAAACCCAAATATGGATATTCCCTTCTTGTTGACCTCTATCTCTCTGAAATCTTTCAGTATGAGCAGTTGTGGTATTAATGTTATTGTATGTGTTTGAATGTGCTGGGTGATGACTATGTTTCACTGCAGATGTCGTGCTGTGTACTGCATGTCACCCCACTGAGAACATGATAGCCTCTGGGTCTCTGGAGAACGACATGACTATCAAACTGTGGAAATCAGACATTTAATTATCATATGCCTCTGACGCACGCACGCACACATGCACACATGCATGCTGACTATTCCTTACCATGTTCCTGCTTATGTTTCTGAAGTAATCCACTTAACAAATTATATAGTCCCTACACCTGTTTGTGGGTCCGGAGGACAGTGTGGAATGGAAATTTAAAATAGTAATATATATATATTATATACATGAGTGAGAAAAGATGTGTCTGTGTGTATGTATTCAAAGTGGACAGCCGAAATGCTTAGTAGATATTGACAAAACTTTAAAAACACAATCCCTGGATGCCTGCTAAGGTGGTGTTGTTTTTACGCGGAAAAAAAATACAGAAAGCGTCACTTCATGAGTGAAAAATGAATTCATATTTTCTATACAAATTTTTAAAATATATAGGGGAAAAAATGACAAAAAAAAACAACTTTGGCCCAGTGGTTTAAGGTACAGGTCTCCTGTTAAGTCAATCAGTAGTTCAAATATTGACTTGCTTCATTTTTTTTTTCTTTTTTCCCTCCATTTTTTTTCTTTCCATTTGTTCTGTTCTTTTTAAATCCCCTCCTTTCCTCTCTTATTTCCCTCATATATTTTTTCTTTTCCCCCTATATGAATGGGAAAAGGTATTTGTGTGTTTCATGGGCATGTGCGTATATATTCAAAGTGGACAGCCAAAATGCTTAATCGATATTGACAAAACTTTGCAAACATGATCTTGGATGCCTGCCAAGAAATTGGTCCAGTGGTTTAGGTTACAGGTCTCCCATTGAGTTAGTAGTTTGAATATGGACTTCATTCATTTTTCTTTCTTTTCATTAGTTTCCTTCTTTTTTCATCTCCATCCTTCCTCCGTTATTTCCCTTTTTTCTTCTCCCCCTTCAAATTCTGTCACTGCTCAAATCTTTCTTTCTTTTTTTTTTCTTTTTTTTTTTTTCTTTTTTTTTCTTTTTTCTTTTTTTTTTTTTTTAATAAAAAAAAAAGTAATAAAAATTTTTAAAATCTTGGACTTGGTAGGTTCTATAGAGAACACAGATATGCACATACCAGGATTTCTTTGTTGCTTGTCGATTAGACTGGAATAGATTGTTACTTGTACATTATGACTCATGTGGATTTGTTATCTATGAAGTCAATTTGTTACACACACACACACACACACACACACACACACACACACACACAATTCTAATTTGGTTACTGATATTAAATTATTAATGTTATCTTTGTAGTGAAGTAGTTTTGAGTCATAAGTTTTCTAGTAAACCTTTGTGAATGACTAGGCTTGAATTACATTAGTATACTCGACTGAGTGTGGCTATTTCTATTCCCACATTCCACATTCCTGTGGTTGTGTGAGGCTAAAAGTGCAACAAAAAAAATTGAGGCTAAAAGTGTCAAAAATGGAACTTAAGATAAGCCCGAGTAGATACAATATTTGACATACATACAGCATTGTCTTGGCCACCATTTTCCCTATAGTATTCACAATACCCAGCTCAGCACTGGCCATCTTGAGATCAATCCAGTTCTAGAAAAATCGAGTAAAAGGTTCACGGCTGAGGGCTTAATCCACCTCAGTTGTGTTTCTCCCAATTCTTGAACATTGAACTCTTCCAGAGATTATCATTTTCTAACACCTATTATTGGTGTTGGTTAGGACTTTCAAACAGCAACTTAAGTACCGAGATAAACACAGATACACACTGCAATGGAATGATAGTTAAAGAAGACACCATTAAGTTAATTGTTGATCATGGACTCCACCAAGGAGATCCATGCCTGGGAGGTGTCAGCTATAGGGTATGGCCACTTCATGATCTGGCACACCTCTCTGAACCCATTGTTAACATGAAGAGAAGCTAAACCTTTATAGAATACTGAAGCTTCTCTTGCCATACCTCCAGTAGGAGTTGCTGGAAGACCAAAGGGGTGAAAGGGGTATGCTCAATATTTCTGATTATTCTCACCTAAAGCTCCTTTTTTATTTTCTCTTCTTTCTTTTTTCTTTTTTTTTTGTAGCAAGCAAACATTTATGAATCACGAATTCTTATTTGAAGAGCATGGGGATTAAATATCTAACATCCAGAGAAGTAGTTTCAAAATTTCCACCCCAAAAACTATTTACAACAATATCAAGATACAACTCTCATATTGGATAGCTGTTATTCCTGAGAATTCTTCTTCTGTGTACCATAGATTGCAAGGTAGGTTCAACACACAGTCATGATAGACCTCTGTTAATAAAGTAGCAGTGAGGTCATGATCTCATTATACCTGTCTGATAATAGTTACACCTCCCCGTCTGATAATAGTTACACCTCCCCATCTGATAATAGTTACACCTCCCCTTGGTCAGGACACTGACCACTCAATCAAAATAATTTGGTTTCAATTTGGACAACAAAAAAGGAAAAGAAGGTAATGAAAAATAAGGGAGAGGGAAAGAAGGAAAAGAAAATTAAGCCTGGGAAAAAGAACTTCTGCTTCAACAGGCCATGCTTGTTGCATGTCAACTTATTGAGTTGCTGATATTTGAATGAAACCACAAGGTCTAGAAATGGTGTTTTATGTTGCTTCAAACATGTTTCATGTTGCCATTGGGGGTGGGGGGTTGCCAAGGTGCATGGGAGGGCAGTATATCATGTTGAAACTTAAGAAAAGTGCATCATGGAATGCACATTCATGGAGGTAAAAACCAGATACCTCAATAGACCATGGACCAGATACAGAAAAGGTCCACTTCCCTCCCCCTCTGTCTATACAACTTGCTATGTATTTTCAGTTTGTTCAACCATATATATTAACAAAATTACTTGATATACATGCAATATCCGGTTGCATGAATGATAAATCAGCAATCCAAATTGGCTACCAAAGTGACCATCCACTAATTAGGGAGGCATATTTTTTCAGAAATCATGTGTTTATGTGATAACTGATGGATAAGAATTCATTTAAAAATGCAACCAGCCCTTATTTAGATTATCTTAGTAAAATATCAATATTTAAGAAAATTAATTGGATAATTGGTTTGCTGTGTCAGACTCTTTGTGAGTGGAGTTATGAATGTGGATCAGTCTGATTCATAGCAACTATCCTCATAGCTACACATTGTTGGCTGTTCATTTTCTTCTCCATTATTGTCTGACTGGTGGTAACATGAACCTTTTTATTTATTTATTTATTTATTTTTATTTATTTATTTATTTATTTATTATTATTCCTTTTTTTAATTTTTTTTTTTTTTTTTTTTTTTTTTTTTTTTTTTTTTTTTTTTTTTTTTGCAAAATCAACCAGAATATCATAAGATGACCTCAAACTATTATTGTGACCTCCCAATAGATATTATTCTATACTAAACTAAAATATATGTATTTTTATGAGTAGATATGTATAATTATAAATAAATTACAAGTGCCATAGAAATATAGACATGGCTTTACTTTAATTTTATTTATTCTCCATTAATACATGTATCAACATGTATTAATGAAGAATAAATTAAATTAAAGTAATGCCATGTCTATATTTCTATGGCATTTGTAATCCATAAGATCTGGTCCTCAGTAGTGTAGAAAGGGCCAACACTTTAATCACTAACTTAGGTCAGCAGGAAAAAAAAACACTTTTTTTGTACTTCCTAAAACTTAGTTTCAACAACAACAAACAACAACCACACCTGGAGGTGGGTGTGGTCTGGGGAGGTTGAGGTTGCACTTCTTTTTAACCTAAAGTAAGCTACTGATTTTGTGCAGCAGAATTAAATGGTGAAGGCTACAGTCTGAAAACAACTTCTTTTTTCATTCGTTTACTTCTTTTCTCTTTTTTTTTTCCTAGGGGAAGTCTGTGGGGGAATATATGTAACTGTGTTTAATTTGCTGCTGATACATACCAACTAACCAACTTCAAGATATATGAGGAATCTATTACGCCTTTTTACTATAGCTACCAAAAATGCATCAAGGGTCATGATAGGCAAATGCTTTATTCTTTGCATTGTGAGGCAGTAACAAAGTTTGAAGCTACTATTCACTCTTTTCTATCCATTCTTTATTAATTTTTAAAAGTTTTAATTCATTGTTGTTGTTGTTCCCCCCCCCCCCCCCCTCTCTCTCTCTCTCTCTCTCAAAAAAAAAAAAAAAAGCCATCTAAAAAAAAAATTTTTTTTTTATTCAAAAAATTCCTGTGTTTAGTTGTGTTGGTAGGGCCCCCTGTGGCTTAAGGTACAAGTCTCCCGTTGAGTCAGTGGTTCAAATATGGACATGCTTTATTTTTGTTTTCTTTTTTTTCCCCTCCATTTTCTTTCTTTTTATTTGTTCTCTTCTTCTTTAATCCCCCTCCTTTCCTCTCTTATTTCCCTCAATTTTTTTTCTTTTCCCCCCATATAAACGGGAAAAGGTGTTTGTGTGCATGTGTGTTTCGTGGGGTGTTCGTATATATTCAAAGTGGACAGCCGAAATACTTAGTCAGTATTGACAAAACTTTGTAAACATGATCCTTGGATGCCTGCTAAGATTTTTTCATACAAGATAAAAAAATTTAGAAAGTGTCATTTCATTGGGAGAAAAAAAGAACTCATTTTTTCCATACAATTAAAAAAAAAAAAAATTAAAAAAATTAAAAAATTTAAAAAAATAACAACTTTGGTTCAATCAAGTCACAAGTTCGAATATGGACTTGTTTCATTTTTCTTTTTTCCCCCCCTCCATTTTCTTTCTTTCCATTAGTTTCCTTCTTTTCTCATCTCTCTCCTTTCCTCCCTTATTTCTCTTCTTGTTTCTTCTTTTCCCTCTTCAAATTCTGTCACTGTTCAAATTTTTTTTTTTTTTTTTTTTTTTTTTTTTTTTTTTTTTTTTTTTAAGGAGCAACAAAAAAAACTCTTCAACTTGGTAGGTTCTATTATTATTATTATTATTATTATTATTATTATTATTATTATTATTATTATTATTATTATTATTACATTATTATTATTATTATTATTATTATTATTATTATTATTATTATTATTATTATTATTACTAATGACTGTATCTGCGACTGTAAAGTGAAGAATCATCCCACAGCTGCAATCAGTCCTCCTTCGCCATGCGACACTGTCTCTTGTCCTTGGCAAGCATCCTATGCTCCCGCAGTTTCTTTTTTGATCTGAGTGTGCCAAAACCTGCTTCTTTGAGGTCAGCTCGCAATAAGCTGAGCAGATTCGAGCAGTGATGGCCTGTATGGGATCTGTATTTGCTGGATCACAGTACTGCAAACTCCAGTGCTTGTTGTGCAGGTGTGTTCTCTGGCATTCATAACACATAGCCGAACATGGACCATCTTTGTTGGTTCACTCTCACAGATAGTGGGACTACATTACACAGATAGCGGGACTACATTACACATTTTGTATAAGGCGTCGTTGGAGATCACACTGTCTGGCCAGTGATGGCCAGTGATGGCCAGTGATGGTGCAAAGGTGTCTGTGGTAGCAGGCATCTAGCTTATCCAGAAATTTCTTTGGGTTGCCCAGCTGTTACAGTTGTACAAGATCTGTGACACACAGATTGTCATAATTGTTCGCAATAATTGTTTGCACTAATCGTTCGCACTAATTGATCACACTAATTGTTCGCACTAATTGTTCGCACTAAAACATAAAAGAGATAAATTTGGATATATTATGATGTACCCATTAAATAGGCTCTTCTTTATTTAAAAGAGAGAGGGAGATTTATATAGTGTAATTTGAGTTTAGCTTATATATTAAGAAAATGTTTTAAAAAATTGTTCATGATAAATTACTCCACACCAACACAGGGATTACTTTATGGCAGGCAATAAATATACTTTGCAATTAAAAAAAAAAAAAATGGTGGCTCACATGTACATGTAATATTATATTCATGATTTGTCTGTCTGTGTGTGTGTGTTCACTATCTCCTCCCAGATGCCTGGACCAATTGTCCTGAAATTTTCAGGGGATGCTTATAGGACTGCTGGTTTCATTTTTTGAGGAAAATGTGGTTAGGGCTAGGGCATTGCTCCATTAAATATACTTTCCTACTAATGAGTAACCGCCAAGTTGTAATGTGTAATATGATCCCATTCAAAAGTGTATTTCTAGAGTAAGTTATGATATATCGTCCATACCATTAGGTACAACTATCCCGTTTATCTATGTAATCTCGATTAACACTGGAAATTACACCCACAAATCAATGTATATTTAGAATAAATGTCAACAAGAAAATGTCACAAACATTTCTATATTGCTACACCACTTTCTATATTAAAAATAAGATTAAAAAACAAAGACAAAAATGGTACTTTTGCCAGAAAAAAAGTATTAAGTTATAGGCATGCAGACACAACTTGATTCTGTGAATGAAATCAGGGGGGGGGGGGGGGGGGGGTCCCATCTGGCCACACTTCTTCCTCTTTATATGTAAGGCTGAAAATGTCATAAATTGCACTTCTGAAAAAAAGCTTTCACCTAATTAACATGTTCACTTCTTTTTCTTCTTTTTTTTTGAAGTCTAAAACAGGTTTTGAAAGACGCTTTCACTACAGCCCACCAAAGGTGTGCCGAAAAAACGCCTATGGGGTGGGTTTTTCTCTAGTATTTACAGAGTGAGGTCAGTAATTAACCTTTTCTCTTCAATATGGTAAGGATAGAATAATTTTAGGGTTTTCTCTAGTGTAATTAATGACCACAGGTGCCACACATTAAAGGTTTGCTTTGCGTATATTCTTGAAACTAGTGCCACATGTAGAGAGCTAAAGAAAATCCATTGCATTATAGCTATATCCTCAACTTTAATAGTAATGTTCCCATTTATTTCAATTAAATAATACAAATTTCACTGCTAAGACTTTGTCATATAGTCCCCGTAGCTGTGGTCTGTCTATACAGTGAAAATATGAACATCACATCACTGGCATAGTTGAACCTATGACCAAGTGCTGTGGTTCTTTTTATGGCCTCATGATCAAGGCATGGCACTGCTGGGCTATGAGCTCTTCTGTGTGTTCAATCAAGCCTTCAGAGATTTTCCTATTTCAACCTCATTCTTTAGACTTTTTATGAGTTCTATCAACTTACAGTCTGTACAATATCCTTGTCTGCCATACTTCTACCTATCTCATCCCAGCCCTCCTTTGATTAGTTTATTGTAAGTGTAATTTCTTTTCAAACAACATGTAATTATGTAGTTTGTGCATGAGTAACTTTAAAGGTTGTTGAGTATGATGTATTGGTTGTCATAGCGATATACAAGTGTAGAAAAGGCTTATTAACACAATTGACACTGAGAGGTTTGATTTAGTGGTATCACACTTCCTGTATATGTGAATCCAACTTATTTTGGCTTGATATACTACTTTAAGCTTGGTTAGGCCAATTTTTTGTTCAGGAATTATCACATTCGACCTGGTACATTCAAACATAGCTGACATATAATGGACATCTTTAAGAAGGACACCTATGGTCCATTCGTGTTCACTTTACTGGCATAAGTGAGAGGCTGGAACACAGGTCTGCCAGTACCAGTCAAGAGTGGCTGCAGTTAAATTTAGGGCGAAAGGAAGGTATTTGAAAGTATTCCCGCCTAATAGGTGCAAACCCGAATATCTGCACCTACATGTTAATCCTAAGAGGATCAATTTGTCCAACACACACACACACACACACACACACACACACACACACACACACACACACACACACACACACACACACACACACACACACACACACACACACACACACACACACACACACACACACACACACACACACACACACACACACACACACACACACACACACACACACACACACACACACACACACACACACACACACACACACACACACACACACACACACACACACACACACACACACAACTCCCTCCATTATTCCTAAGTTTCTGGTTGCCAAAGTTGGCACGGGACAATATTTCAACTACATTCCGGTGGTTAGAAGAATTCCTGTACTTTCCTAAGGAACTATGCAACCTAATCCTGGCCCCTTCCTCTGAGAGCCCCAGGAATGATATAGGAAGTAACAGAAGTGCAACCAGAGTTGGCTGGTGTGTGAGACAGTGGCAGAGAGTGAATAGTAAGAGATAAATTGCAATTTCTGGTCAATAAATGCAAGTGGAATAGAGTTACAAGGGAAAACTGACAAGTTTCCATTTTTTATAAGTGCAAAAAAAGAGTTTATTTTACTTAAATAAAGGAGGGGGTGGGGGGGGGGGAAGAGCTCTGTCTGCGTTACTTAAATGTATTAAAAAGTGTGTCTTCAGTAATCCATTAGAAAAGATTATTTGTGCTTAGTGTGTAGGTGTGTGTAGTAGTATTGTAGCAGTGCTGTGCTATCCAGTTATTTATTTTTGCATTTTAATGTTACAAATTGTGAGGAAACTTGAAGTTGCCAAGTCACAGTTCACTGGTGGAGTGGATGTATAGAACACTGCCTGCCTGCCTGCCATGCATGGATGCATGTGTGTGGTTATATGGACTGCATGTACATCTGCTCACAACACACACTCACACACAAACAAACAAACAAACACGAAGACAGAGATAATTAGTCCAGCATCCTTCAACAATGCACACATGTATGTTTGTATGTATCTACCTACATAATAATGTAGTTTTAATATACAAGTACCCTCAGCATCAAGGGCTTACATATTTTGGTGAATCTTCTTTTTTTTTTTTCTTTCCTTTTTATATGTCATGCTTGTTTGTATCCATCACTGATTATAAGTCTGCATGCTTTAAAAAAAATAAAATAATTGCTTATATATTTTTGTTCTCTTTTGTTGGTCTAAATTCTAATGTTTTGTTTATCATTGGGCATACGTATATAATATCTATTACGCCATATGACACAAAAATGAACGGCACTTACAACTGCTGGAAGTTCTAGCAATTGTAGGTTCAGTACTTTTGTTTGGTACATTACCGATGCTGTTTCTACACTTGGTTGGAATGGTTGGTTACTGAAGCAGGTGGGACAGAGTCAATGGGTGACCATAAAACTAATCTTCCAACAACATAGTTCCAGCTGTCTGTATTGATTGTCAGTCGCTCCCCTGACTGACAAATTGCTGACTGGCCATGTGTTCATAAATTCCACAATGATAAGGTTGACAAACCAGCCATTCCTGTTGCTTTCTTCTTTAGCTAACTTAACATTACTAGTGGAGTGTGTGTAGTGGCTGAGTAGTTATGCACTTGGACTAACAACCCCATGGTTTGTGAGTTCAAACCCAGCACTGACAGGAAAACTTTCCTGTCCTTCAACATCTTCCCACACCAGTCCACCCAGCTCATATTGACTACCTCCTCTTGTGAGCCCTGGAAAACTGACACATACGACAGGCAAAAGTCAACAAATATAGAAGAAATTCTCATAAGAAAAAAGAATTACTACCGAAAGACCTGTCCTACAAAAATATCTGCTTTGAAAATATGTAAATTTTAAATACAAAAGTGAACATGTGATTAAGTCAAAGTGTTTTTTTTAATTTTTTTTTAGAAGTACTATTTTTTACATTTTAGCTTTACACACAAAGAGGAAGAGGTGTAGCCAGATGGGACCCACCCCATGTTATTTACAGAGTCCAATTGTGTCTGCATGCCAAAGTCTTAGGCCTGTAGCTCCATTCTTTTTTCTGGCAAAAATACTGTTTTTGGCTCTCTTTTTTTTTAATATTAAAATGATAGTGGCCATATAGATATGCTTATGACGTTCCCCTGGTGATACTGATTCTCTCTCTCTCTATATATATATATATGGGTTTGTGGGTCTAGCTCCATTCTTTTTTCTGGCAAAAGTATCAATTTTGGCTTTTTCAATATGGGGAAAGGGGTGTGGCCATATAGACATGCTCATGACGTGCCCCCCCCCCCCAATGACACTGATTCTATATATATATATATGGTTTGTGGGTTTTACTCAACCGTTCAAGCTTGAATCTCAAACACACAGACAGACTATCGGATAGATTATTATTAGCAATGGCTAAACAGTTGCACACCCAGTTTCAATACAATGCACTGACACAGATATCAAAAAGGATATTGCTGGAGAAAGTATGACAACAAAGACCCAGACCAATATACTCTGACAAATGAAGCTGCAAGACAACATATGCTTGCAGGTGGCCGGCCCTTTATAAACTGAATCCCAATGAGTATGGGCATCGGTCAAAGTTTATGCAGTTAAACAAACATAATTTCTGCACAACTTGACAGAAATAGAGTTATCAACTCCAGAAGGTTATTGGACAAAATCAACTGATGTTAGGAGAATTTTTTTAAGGCATGAGGTGGTCAGAGAAGGTAACTATTTTGACAGAGATGGAGTGGTAGAAGATATGGCAGATAAAATAATTACTGAACATGATAATGAGATGGAGGATGAAAATTAAAAGGATCTGTTTGATGGTGGTTACAGATAGCTAGTTGAAGTGCTATTGTAATTATAACAATGTGAAGCAAATGCAGCAGAATAAAGTACAGCAACTTATTTTCAACACAATTTGACAAACACAATAGAAAACATACACTTCTATATACTTTCTGGAATGTGTTCTACCTTTACCTGCCCACCACAATCAACAAATCTAATAGTTTTCCAAATTATATAAACAAATTCTTGATATAATGCTTCCTCCATCCCCTCATCAATCATTAATGCAGTGTGCTTTCCCCCCCCCCCCCCCCCCCCCCCTCTGTGTTTCTTGACAATCAACAAAGTCATCCCAGAATTACACATCA
The DNA here is from genome assembly GCA_963969325.1 of Lycopodina hypogea. NCBI lineage: Eukaryota > Metazoa > Porifera > Demospongiae > Poecilosclerida > Cladorhizidae > Lycopodina > Lycopodina hypogea. The sequence continues at coordinate 8,518,606 of OZ017791.1, read as the reverse complement.
AAATGTTCTCTCATTGTGGACAATCTTTAATACAGTGAACAGTGTTACCCCAGAAGTTCTACTATATCACAATGCTCCCTAATATTCTACAGTTCTCTTTAATAAGGGAGACTTAAGGTTCAACCCATTTTTTTTCTTCAATTAAAAAAAAAGGACAAATTTTCCACCACAACCCCCATTCCTAATGTTTTTAAGTATTAAATGATAGCTCTTCCTCTGTACTTGAAAGGGGGGGGGGGGGGGGGGGAAATGAAGAAATTTTAATATGAGAGGGTGATGCTTTATGACTGGTCAAGAATATCTGGACAATGAATACTTTAGTCAACCTCAAACAGCTGTTGTGAGTAACTCTTGCATTCATAGCTAACAAAAAGCACTATACTTAATTAACAACCTGCAGCAGTTAGTCAACACTGATCTAGCACTTACAGCCAGCCGAGGTGAGGTCAATGTTGTGGTAAAACTTACAACTAGATGGTTTAAAAAAAATATATATATATATAGAATTTTAGTTGGACGTCAGAGTTTCATTGTTCAGCAGAATACAGTGATAGATGCTAGTTCACCCCAAACTCCCTGAAATTTGCCAAAGCTTACCCTCTGCTACTTTGTGGATCTGCTACTTTGTGGATCTGCTACTTTGTGGATCTGCTACTTTGTGGATCTGCTACTTTGTGGATCTGCTACTTTGTGGATCTGCTACTTTGTGGATCTGCTACTTTGTGGATCTGCTACTTTGTGGATCCGCCGCTGAAACCATTCCATGGGTATTATTCCAGTACTTTTCCACCAATTATTCCAGGTGGTGAAATATAGTTCCTCTCTTACTCTTCTTGATGGTATGTAACCAAACTTTATTTTTTTGCTTTTCTATATGCCATTTCAAAATCAGGGTGTTTGTTTTCAACCCTTTATCATGAACACACAGATGGACGGATAGACAGGACGTAGGAATACAAGTGTGAAAATAATTATCAGGTATTTTAAAACAGAGTCAACTGTGTAATTCATCCAGCATGAATTTAGAATCACTAAATATCATTCTAGAGTGAATTTACTTACATCAGATAATGCCATTTAACAAAAAAAAATTTTTGAAACTGTAAGATAGCATCAGGGAAATTTCCCTTTTCTCATACAAGGAGTTATTCAAAATCAACGTGAAAAATATATATTAGCAAGCTAAAATTTGCCTCTTGCCAGCTACTTTAGCACACATGCATTTTTGCTGTTCCTTTAATTCACTTAAATTTTAAAAATTGTGGTATAAACACTATTTTTGAAAAGTCCCTTTTGTTGAACAGAAAACAAGACAATATAGCCTATCATGACTCAGGCTTAATCATTACTACACTCACTACGATCAGGTCAGGTCAGTTTTATTAACTTGTACTTGGTTAATGAAATAAAATTTTAAAAATTCAGGAAAATCAAATCACCAAAAAAGGCAAATGTGTACCCATTTTCTGGCTCATGGTGTAGCAGGAGTTCAAGCAAGTGCTCCTTCCACCTTTCTTCTAAACTAAAAAATAAACAAGCAAATCCCAGAAAGCACTAAAGCAGGCAAAAAAAGAGGAGTCCATAGCCAGAGCTAACCAGACAACCAACTTTACAAAGTACATCATTATCGATGGTGGATCCAAGGGTCTGAATCTTATCACACCTACTAACCAAACAACCAACATTTCCTGTGCAGTTGGAAACTCTGAAATAACTAATGGTGTGAGGTCATAAAGCATAGCATTTTTAGGGGGATGAAACCTCAGCAATCACTCCAAAGCAGAGATAGAACTGGTTACACAAGAGTTGCACTGACAGTGGATGATTAGGAAAAATATTTATATATTGAATTCTAAGCTAAACTTACAAAAACTTCATAGTTCACAGAATATATCAAGCTCCACCATAATTATCCCATGGTAATAATTCCACAGTAATTATTCCATGGTAATTATTCTATGCTAGTGAAGTTGTCTTCATAGTTCCCTCCATTACTTTTTTGGTGATAAGTCACAAAACTTCCCCCCACCCCCTTTCTTTTTTCCATTATAAAAAAAAAAAAAAAAAAAAAAAAAAAAAAAAAAAAACACTGGATTTTTGGTGTTGACCCTTTACCATGAACACATGACAGACGTAGAAATACAAGTTTAAAATTAATGATCAGACTAACTGCCTTTATCATGAATACCTATATATGTCACTACCTATAATTATGTGCCACTATTCACATAATTTTTGTATCATCCCCCAATATCATGGGGAGCTATACTTTCAGTATGTTTAATGCTGAAACCAATTTATCTGATTGCTTCCTTTAAAACTTGAGTATTTTTTTGGAGAGGTTTTGATAAAATTGTATGAGGGTGGTGGATGAGAAATTCCAGCATTTAGTTGTGTTGGTAGGGCCCCCTGTGGACAGCTTTGCCCAGAGGCCCATAATTTGGTTAAGACAGAAGTGGGAATCATAAAGGCACTGACACCATGTTAATTCTTAAGGCCTCTAAGCAGTGCATGTGGGCTATTAATGGATTTTCGTGATGTGATATACAGAGACATGCTGTCATACTTCTCACTTGCACTTCACCACCCATTGATCAAGTGAAGTTTGGATGATCTGTTGTGCTGCAAAGATGCAGAAATCATTCTAATTTATCAAGTAATAGAAAATGTCCTGATATAGTGAAGTGAGAGTCCAATCATTGTTCCATACACTCACAGGTTATGATACAACCTCTACTACATTCAGTGAATATGCACAAATAACTTTTGTGGGTGTGGCTATTATAAAACTATACCCATTGCCACGCCCAGAGGTTTTTAATAACATTCACCCAGGTACTTGGAGATCATATATCAAATTTCAGCTGAATTGGTTGATTGGTTTGGCAATAAAAACAAGTCACACATAGGGAGCTCCTATTTATAAGTAGGTAAATGAATAAATAAGTAGATAGATAGATAGATAGATAGATAGATAGATAGATAGATAGATAGATAGATAGATAGATAGATAGATAGAAATAGAAATAGAGATATCTATCTATCTCTCTATCTCACTCTATCTATCTATCTCTATTTAAGGATTCATCCACTCACAAAAATTTCCATTTTGAAACAATTACACTTCAGCATATTGACTTACAAACTTAACATTTTGCTATTGGGCTTTGAAATATGTTGTATATTATATTAAGGAAAAAAAATTTTTAATGGTTTTTTAAGATTTTTGTTGTCCATGTATTCCTATTCACGATTTAACAGCAATTCAATCCATGGACATCAATGCCCAAATTACCACTTCCTCTATATAAAATATCACTTTAATAGTGCTTCGAAATAGGATTTTATTGCATATGAAACCTCAGTACTTTCACATTTTGTATTCCACAAAATTACTTTTGGTTAGATATAAAGTGCAAAGCAAACAAATATTTAACATACTGTGAATACTTTCTACCTATTTAAAATTTTATTCGATCTTCGGTTTTCTCAGAAAATCAAATTTGTAATATTTGCATATAGTGAGTGTACTGCATATGGGTGGAAATGGTGCTAGTGAGGATCTAACTTGGTAAAAATATTAATACATAAAAGAGACATATTTGGATATATTATGATGTACCCATTAAGTAGGCTTTTCTTTATTTAAAAAAGAGAGAGAGAGAGAAATATTTATGTAGTGTAATTTGAGTTTAGCCTACATATTAAGAAAATGTTTCAAAAATTGTTCACGATAAATTTACTCCACACCAACACAGGGATTACGCTATGGCAGGCAAGAAATATACTTTGCAATTCAGAAAAAAATAGTGCCTCACATGTACATGTAATATTATATTAATGATTTGTCTGTCTGTGTGTGTGTGTTCACTATCTCCTCCCAGATGCCTGGACCAATTGTCCTGAAATTTTCAGGGATGCTTATAGGACCACTGGTTTCATTTTTTTGAGGAAAATGTGATTAGGGCTAGGGCATTGCTCCATTAAATATACTTTCCTACTAATGAGTAACTGCCAAGCTGTAATGTGTATCTAATCCCATTCAAAATATATTTCTAGAGCAAGTTATGATATATCACCCATTCTATAAAGTACAGATATTCTGTCTGTCTGTGTATCCTCGATTCATGCTTGCAGTTAGACCCACTAATCCATAAGTTTTATATTGCCACACCCCTTTCTGTATTTAAAAAAGGGAAGATAAAAATGGCACTTTGCCAAAAAAAAAAAAAAAAAAAAAAGGATGGAGCTACAGGCCTAAATCGTTGGCATGGACACCCAACTTGATTCTGTGAATGACATGAGGTGGGTCCCCTCTGGCCACACCTCTTCCTCTTCATGTGTAAGCTAAAAATGTCATAAAAGGTACTTATAAAAAAACAGTTTGACCTAATTACATATTCTTTTTTTTTTTTAATTTAAAACATGTCTTGAAAGGAGACACTTTCATGACTACAGCCCACCAAAGGTGTGCCAATAAACCGCCTGTAGGATAGGTTTTTATCTACTACTTACTAAGTGAGATCAGTAATTAAACTTTTCTCTTCAATATGGTAAGGATAGAATAATTGAACGGTTTTCTCTAGTGAATTTATTACCACAATGGCACACGTTGAAGGTATGCTTTGCGCATATTCTTGAAACTAGTGCCACATGTAGAGTTAAAGAAAATCCAGAGCATTATAACTATATCCTCAACTTTAATTGTAATGTTCCCATTTATTTTAATTAAATAATACAAATTATTTTAATTAAAGAGAAAAACCAAACACAATTATTCTTGAATAATCATAATACACAAGTTACAGGTAATATATAATATTTTAATTAAAAAAAGCAAAAGAAAAAAAAACAAAAAACAAATTGTTCTCGAATAATTATATAATATACAAGTTATACACAAAGTCCAGCCAAAGGAGAGGAAGCCACATTATTTCGAACATAGTCCATAATTTTCATGCTGTACGTCCTCTCCTTGCTGGCTGCATTACGGTAATAGCCACAACCACCATGGCTTCTCCTGAAATCAGTCCAGTCCCAAAGCACCACACGCATCCCACCAGACAATTTAGACAGACATCCAATGTCTTGATAAACTTCAAAGGCTGATCTTCCAAAATTGATAGCTTCGATGTGAATCGTTGGTCTATTCACAGCATCTCGAAAAATATAACTTAGATCAGAAATGCCAGTATTGTCAGGTGGGTGACTCAACCATATGTGGGCGCCCTCGTTATTCTGGAAGAATTGTTCATGCAGAAGCGTGAATAGATCCAAAGGGGTCCTTTCGTTGATCACTACACCGTTAGCAACAGCGTAGAGGCCATTTCTGTGGTTTTGAATATTCCTCACTTGGCCTATGGACAAAGTGCCACTGCACGCCCCAGCTGCAAATAATATATTGGAATAATAAGAAGTGGAACTGGGTACTGTATTGCAATAGTACATAATGTGAATCAACGTTGCAGTCTAAAAGAATAATTACCTCTTGAAGATTAAACTAGCTGCAGTTTGCACTACTAACACCATGCTTCCTACCCATGGTACATACCTGCTCCAGGGGTGGTGTCCTTTGGAGGGTCACTCAGTACAAGAGTGACAGTAACTACTAGAACGGACATGATAAGTTGCATTCCCATCATTTCCTAAAGAAGTATTACATACATGATAATAAATTCAACTATTAGTGAAATACTATGAACATTGTATGCAATGCAGCAACACTACTTGGCAATACCATCACAGGTGGTGACTTACAGGATGAATTTTAGAAGATTATAAGGAATATAACACCAGCCAAGGGAAGTAGAAAAAGATTAGTCAGATGACAAGAATTGAAATCAGGCAGCCAGTTTTTATAGCTGGAGAATGTCTGTTGGGGCTGTGCATGGAGCTATCTGTGACTCCATCATATGATTGTGCAAACAGTTGATATCACCTCTGCCATTCCAGATGGCCCATTGTTTGGAGTGTTGCTAGATGCTGATCATACCATATAGTAAATAAATGACCACCAGTCCAGTCATATTTTATTTTATCAAAATTAAATCATTTCTCTCAGCCTGAGCCAGCATGCCTAAGTCTCTACCACCACCTGCTTCTTCTGGGAAACTACTGCAAGTTCAGCCTCACCACCAAACTGTACATGGCATCCACAGAATGGGTGTCAGGAGAGGGGGGAGGGGGGGGGAGGTTATGACTAAAGGGCCATTTTTAGCCTATTTTGGCTGTAACATCACATGGACAGGTGTGACCCAGCCTTAAACCACCACCACGCCCACACCAAAGATTCATATCACACCTGTATCCAAGATTTTGAAAAGGTAGAGTTGGTGAGTCGGAGGGGGGGGGGGAGGGGAGGGGATTTGGGTGAGTGACAAAGGGACTGTGTGTGGCTCATTTGGGCTGTAACACCCACATGGAATGGCGTGACCAGCCCCAAACTACCACCCCGCCCACACCAAAGGTTCATACCAGGCCCTTACCCAGGATTTTGAAAGGGGAAGGGGGTTGGTGGCAAAAGGATCAATTTTGACTTATTAGAGTTGTAACTCTCACATAGAGAGGTGTGACCCAGCCCTGAACTACCACACCACCCACACCAAAGGTTCATATCAGGCCCGTACCCAGGATTTTTAAAGGGTTGGGGGGGTGGGGCAAAAGGACCACATTTGGCTTATTTGGGCCATAACACCCACATAAAGAGGTATGACCCAACCCTAAACTGCCAACCCACATGAAAAGAAAAAAATTTTTTTAATTACTATTAAAATTTAATATCAACTTGATATTAAGTAAGAAAATACATTACATGTAATCTTAATATATATAATTCACATGTTTTTATCTGTCTGTCTGTCTGTCTGTCTGTCTGTCTGTCTGTCTGTCTGTCTGTCTGTCTGTCTGTCTGTCTGTCTGTCTGTCTGTCTGTCTGTCTGTCTGTCTGTCTGTCTGTCTGTCTGTCTGTCTGTCTGTCTGTCTGTATGTGTGGCTTCTAGCTCCTTCCGAACTGCTGGAGGTATTCTTATGATGACACCCTCAGGAATTGATTATGGCATCTCACTGCATGTCACCGAGAAAGTTTCATTCAGATCGGGTGGCTATGAGGGTGGCTAAGTCGATGGCTGTGGTTTTATGACATTGAAGACTAACAATATTTGGCATGTGGTCTCCACATGACCAGGAAAATGCTACTATCCTATGGGTGTGGTTTTGACAAGCCACACCCACTAGAAGCTGTTTTCAATGTCAAAACCGAATGTTACTTTTGCATCAGTTTGTTTGATTATGAGATTAGTGTTGATATTCCTTACATCTTCACCATTCATTAAGCAAGCATACATGTTTATCACTTCAGGAGGCCGGGGGGTTGATTGCAAAGCTGTGAGTAGGAGGTTTTTTGTTGTTGCTAGTATCATTAAATATCAAGGTTTCATTATGACAATTAAAGTAATGTAAATTTCAAGCTTTCAATAGCTATATTGTTTGCAAACTCCAGTATCTATATGGATGCATTTCTATGACAGGTTTCCATTCTTTGTCCATACCAATGTCAATCCCACAATACCTATGTGGACTGCAGGGGTAGCTCCACAGATCCGGCAACTGCTGACCACTTGTTTTAACAGATCAGGCGATACCAAACCACCTTTTGGTTCTTTAGGAATAGTCAATTTATGTGTGTGTGTGTGTGTGTGTGTGTGTGTGTGTGTGTGTGTGTGTGTGTGTGTGTGTGTGTGTGCATGTGTGTGTGTGCGTGTGTGTATTGATATATGTGTATATGCATATATATGTACATGTACGTGTGTATATGTGTGTATATATGTATATATATGTGTGTGTATGTGTATATGCGTTATATGTGTGTGTATGTGTATATGCGTATATATGTACATATATGTACATATATGTACATATGTATATATATGTGTGAGTATGTGAGTGTATATATGTATATACATATATGTATATACATGTGTATATATCTATATGTATGTATATGTGTATGTATGTATGTATGTATGTATGTATGTATGTATGTATGTATGTATGTATGTATGTATGTATGTATGTATGTATGTATGTATGTATGTATGTATGTATGTGTATGTATATATTTATATATATATTATATATATTATATATATACATATATATACACACACATATATATATATACATATATATATACATATATATATACACACACATATATATATACATATATATATGAAGTAATACTAAAAGTTAGCATACCTGGCCATTGAAAGCCTTGCTCAATTTCTATGGGATGGAATGTAAAGTAGAGCTTAGTGGTGAAACATACACTCTCCACCTCTGGTACACAGTGAGGAAGTCCTGTCTTTGAGTGGACAGTTTTCAAGAGGTTCTTTGCTAAACAAACATAAGACTGATTAAGAAAAATAGGCACTCTAAATCATTAATTTACAAGACATCAAAATGAAGATGAAATATTGTGATAGATATGAAATGTTCAACTTTGAATATATTTCAGAACAGCAGAAACCAAAGGTGAAGCTTGTGAAGGAAAGGTTGACGAACAGAATTAACTATCACAACCTTGCCCAGACGATGTTCACAACCTTGCCAGATGATGTTCACAAAAAAACAAACAAAAAAAACCCCCTTCTCTTATAGCTAATATACTATACAAATTGAAATGGTCTGCTAGTGCAGGAGGCCAAGGCCAACCCAAAACCCACTCAAGGTAGTATCTAATAAAGCCCTGTCCCACTACACTACAGTAGAGATTTATCTAAATCAGATCCTTAATAACTAGTACCCTCATCAAATCTATATAAAAGTAAATTTCTGGTTTTATTGCCCTGGATTTTCCTTCAGAACTTGCTCAGCAGACCCCTACTATAAGGCCTTTGGGTCATCTGGTGGAACAGGCCTTAATTAACACATGCATGCATGCATGACTTAAAAATGAATTACACAACCAAAATTAATTATAACGTCCAACAGACACACCAGATCACTAAAGAAGACATTTACATAACCAGACACAACACATACTGTGTGTTTTATCTATCACATTGGACTCACCAAAGTCTGAAGCTTGAAAAGGAATAGAGTACACACACTACTACTCTAACTACTACCACTATTACTAACAGCCCTGACTTCACCAAACTTCTTTTCAAGATGTTGTCAAACAGAAATTTCCACAGACTTGTGTACAGTCTAGTTACTTATCTCTGCTGGATCTTCTGCTATTCCACATACTGGGATTAAAAATGCATTACACATCCACAACTAAGTATGTCCAGACAGATATACCAGAAGACTAAAGAAGGCACTACATAACCAGATGCAACACACACATACACAATATATATACATGAATCTATCTATATACATACATATGCAAAAAGCCAGGCCTACAGGTTGTTGAAGTATTCTTTGGTGGGTAGTCAGCCTCCTGCACTGACAAACTGGTTCAGTTTGCTTTTAGTGTATTACTGGAGGTGATGGCAGCTTTGCCAACAGTCCAACCAGCAGACATACACTAGAACATGCCCACAAGTCCTGAGGTGTGGCCTGGTGAAACCCAGGCCATGTTATTCCCAATCTTAACTGCCAAGAATGCAGAAAACGTTGAGATGCCATCAACAATAAGAATTATCAGATTAGATTTAGTTGACAAGGCTTCACAGGCTCTACCTACTCCACACCACAATGTCTTTCCGTAGGTGTTGGTTCTTGTTGAGACAACCATCCAATGTTTTCTTACAGCCACTACAAGCTGCTTAGGTTAGAATAACCACTGAGGCACTCTCCACAATCCTGGTAGTAGGTAGCTACTTATATTACTACATATCCAAAGATAGTTGAAATGTTAAGGGCAATCCTGACTAATTGTGGTCTCCCAACTAAATCTCTTATAAATGTTTTATAAGATTGTTAAGCAGCTTTCAAATCTTAATAGCTAACTTGCTAGCTCACTTAATTTATAATTGAAATGAAATCAACCAAACCACACACTCACACAAATTTTCATTGAAACAAAGACAAGGGTAGCTAGGGGTTGCCCAGGGTTATATATCCATGGCTATTTACTTGTGGAATATTTAATTATGGGTACCACAACAAGTCAAAAATAAGGCTTTTACTGTATCCTTTCATCTGTGCACTTCGTATTATAACTCAAACTCCTAAATTAGTAGCCTGAACAACTCATTACCTTGCAGCACCAATTCTTCAGTTTCCTTCCTAACCAGCTTCAACTTCAACAACTACATACCTAAAAGTTTCTACTCACGTTGGCTCACTCCACCTTGCTAGTAGACATGAGCAAATATTTCAAAGATATCTCAGGACTCCACTCGATTCTTCCAAAATATTTAACTTTCATGTACTATATATACTTAAGTGGGAATTTAATATTAACATTTTTTATTATACGAAAATGAGAATATTCGAAAATGAGAACGAATATTCGCATTATTATATTCCTTATTAAAATTGTCATTAGAATTGGATTTACAGTACCTAGGTGGAACTGTGCATTCACTTCATTATTTGATGTGTCAAGTTGTCCATTTTCATAGAAGCTTATTCGACTTGTACAGGCGTGGATAAGACTTAGTATTGCAACTCATGGTACCCTGTCACCCTTGAGTCCAGCAGAGTAGGCTGGACGCTACTTGAGGATGAAAATAAACAAATGGTACTAGGAAAGCAGACAGAAAAGAAATCCCAATTGCTTTCAGCTTGTGGTCACTAACTAACCTATCCTTGTGGTCAGCAAGTTAACTGCTTTTTACCTTGCAGTAGATATCTGAAGCTGCAGAGAGGAAAAAAAAATTAAATTCTTAAACTCAGCCAAATTTGACAGAATAACTGCACTACAGTTCCTGGTGCCTTCAGCTCAAGGTGAAGGAGCCAAGATATGGGTCAGCAAAAAAGGTACTCCAACATGTTATAAGTTCTGCATCATGTCAACCTAATAGTACTGGATGTGAGCATCAGTGGAATACATGTGAACAGTGAATTAGACATTGTTGCCTCTCTGTCCATCCTCATCCAGAAAACTTATCAAGGCAGTCATCAATAAACTGACATAATCTCTCCCTTGGACTGGTGAGGCCAGGATCATGAAAACATGAATTCTATGATAATCAGAAATAGAGATTATGTCATTGTGTAGTAAAGAGGGAAGGACCAGACTTGGTGGATAGAGATTGGCTTGTTATTTATATTTGCACTTCCAGAGGTCAACCACCTAGTCTGGGTTCATGCCCAACCACCATGCTGATGTGTGGAGTGATAATCTGGAGTGAGTGGAAGGTCATGATGGCAAACTGGTCTGAAACCAGGTGTCATTACAGACTTTGCCCAACCATCACATTGATGTGTGGAATGATATCTGTGGTGTGTGGGATGTCATGATGGCAAACTGGTCTGAAACCAGGTGTCATTACAGACTTTGCCCAACCACCATGTGGATGCTTTGAGTGATAATCTGGAATATGTGCAAGGTCATGATGGAAAAAAAAAAAAAAAAAAAAAAAAAAAAAAAAAAAAAAAAAAAAAAAAAAAAAAAAAAAAAAAAAAAAAAAACTTCATCTGAAAGAAAAACCAAAGAAAAAGGAAGAGGAGGAAATCCTTCAGCCTCAATCTATGAACAAGGAAGGTGGACCTTCCACTTGGAAAAAGAAACAGGGGAAAAGGAGAGAGAGAAAAAATATATATATATATACCTGGTTGGGAATCTCAACTGCCAACCTTGCTTACCACCAACTGGTTGGTTTCATAATTTCTAGTGTACTTGTGATGATGGTCACCAACAACAAGGTAGATCCTATATAGGTCAATTACAGTACTATTATCATTATTGACTTTTTTTTACCACACAGTAATGAATGCACAAGTTGACTTCAGGAATGACATAAGCTTGATCCCACCTGTCTACACCTCTTCCTCTTGCTGTGTGAGGCTAAAATTGCCAAAATTACTTTGGAGAGACAGTTGGACCTAAGGACCTAAACACACAAACACAGCATGACTCTGGGCACAACATGGGCTGGGTTAAACCTGGGCACACCCCACCTTTGGCTTATCAGACTAAAAATAGTTTGATGTATGTAGATGTATGTATGTATATCCACCATACCAAATTAAATCCACTCTTCAGGATGGACACATATCTAAGATAGATTATAGTCCCAAAACTTTTGGGTCTCCTAGCCACCCCTCTTCCTGTGGTGATGTGTGGGTCTAAAAATGCCAAAAATAATATTTTGGACGAACTTGGACAAGAGTCCTAAACTTGGCATGTGAAGAAATTTTCCCAAATTGTTCGCTACTCACTGAGCAATTATAGGAAGCAGTTGGCAGGCCATTATCATTTTCTTTGCTGAAGTGTAAGCTTTTCTGGATATAGTGTTTTGTTCTCAGCTCTATATCTCATTTTCTGCAAGTCTATTTTTTCCTTTCATTTCTTTCTTGGTTGGAAGTCCAGAATTTTTTTCTTCATTGCTTTTCTCTTTTCCATTTTAAAATGGGGTCAGCAAGTTTTTGATCCTTTACCTAATTTACTCCAAGAAAAAAAAATTAACAAATTTATTAAAGATCAAATTACTGTTTTTTAGTTTTTCCTAATTTTTTTTAATGTGTGGTGGAGGGTTAGGGGGTAAGGTTTTTTTAAAAATTTTATTACACAGGCAGGAAGGCAGGCAGGCAGAGACATAGCACACTAAAATACATATACACATAGCTATGTATGCAGATGTGATGATCAGTATCTAAGATCAAACTTACTTCATTATAAAAGACTTGATTCCATCCACAAGATTAGACGTAACAAAATCATATCCATTTGGTAGTGCACATTCAACTCTGAAAAAGATCCTCCAAGCCTGGAAAATAGATGATAATTTTTTTTGTTCACTCATTTTATTTAATAGCTTTAGCTTTATATGTCTTACCCAAGCATACATCACTGTGAATAATAGTGATATTCCAATCCTGCTGAAAACTTCAACCCAAGCTAGCAGAACCTCGTCTGGAGGATTCTGACTAGAGTCTAAACACACCAACACACCGTAAATGTGCAAGATTTTACAGGATCAAGACACTCCCTTGCCTTACGTGGTTAATGGTTATTCTGTTACTTTAAATAGCGAGACTACCCCTTAGTCTCCTAATAGTAGCCAGATCCATTACCTATTTTCCTTTGGTAAAGGGTATTGCTAGGGAAACTATAGGATATTTGCCAGTGTGGCATTTGGTAAAGAGTTTGGCTAGCTAGACTTTGACCCTCCAAAAGACTCCTTTCAATAGTGAACAAATTAACTCTGAAATTTATATTTGAGCACAAGTGCATGCAGCTCTCACGCGTGAGTGCGCACACACACTCACACATACACACACACACACACACACACACACACACACACACACACACACACACACACACACACGCTTAAAAGAGTATTTTATTTTTTAATGAATGTTAAAAGAAATTTCAATAGAAGAAGCTAATTGTGGGATTGGTGGAACATGAATTAATGGAAAAATATGGTAAATAGACAACCATAGAATTTCTTCACTGTTGAATGGATTCATGATAGGAATTATGAAGGGCAGGAAACACAAATTATCCAGGGGGCTAGACAGGTCTGGGAAGAGCTGGGTTAGTCTCCGCAAAGCTAAACCCCCTAAAATGTCAATTACCCAATAGAAATTAACCACAAATTTCAATCTGGGCTGTATTACACTAGCCATATAATAGCCACTTATGAATTTGAGCTGAATAACTTTGATATTACAATATCTTTGGAACCTTTCCAGAGTAAAGGACAGGCTTAGCCATGCAAGACTAGAGTGGATGTAGTTACTAAGAACCTCCTGAGGTCTATGAACACTATGCTGTAAGATTCTGCGGGTCAGTACCCTTTCAACACTTACCTTCAGTTTTTCATTTAAATATTCAATTCACTGGATTTTCTCACTCACACACTCACACACACACACACACACACACACACACACACACACACACACACACACACACACACACACACACACACACACACACAAAACAAAAAAACCCCCACAATTATATATAGTTTAGAGCCTAGAAAAATCTTGACCCACTAGTTAAGGCTTGGGTTTCCCAAGCTTGAAGTTGGTGTATCACTTCTTTCTTTTTACACTACCCTCCTTTCCCCCCTTCCTCTTTCCTGCATTCAAAAACAACCTGTATTAAGTTTGGTGATTAGAATCATGAAGGGGGAAAAAAAAAAAAAAAAAAAGGTTTCAAAAATTGCTTAATAAATATTTTAAAAAAGAGGAAAATGTTTGAGTTGATAAAATATGGGGCACCCAGTATTCCTGTAGTGGGTTAGTGGTTATTTGTTAGTGGGTTGGTGGTTATGTGTTAGTGGCTTTGTAATTTTGGGTTGACTAAAGGGAGCTGTTGCATCAAAAGGGATGTTGCTGGAAATATAAGTAAAAAAAAAAAAATTTTTTTTTTTTAATTCTAAGCAGGAATCGGCTACATTTAATAATTAAATTTAACTAGTATGCTGTATGACTTAATGCAGAAGATAGCCAGGGAAAATTTGAGTATATTAAAAACTTGGCCACATTGTCAATAAAAAAAATTTTTTTAATAAAATTGATGTAACGTAAAGGAAAGTTACCACCTTAGCTATTTTATTGTTTTGGTCAATAATAGCTATGCTTTCAATAGGTCAAAGGTTAGAATTGTGTGTCTGGCCTGCCCAGGAATACATGCCCATTTAATGGTATAATATTGATGCCACCCTGGGGGTAAGAGCTGCTTTGGGTGCAGTTGTATTATTAAATCGGTCTACTGGAAAGGTGCACAAGCTGTATTGGTTGCTGACAGCTGATTCTGGTTTCAGACCCCAGCCTGGGGTGGGGGGGTGTCATATTGCAATGCCCCCCCCCCCCTCCCCCCCCCCCAAATATTGTATGAGATAAGTGTCCATATTCCTGTTCCTGTTACTTCGGTGATACTTTAAAATTGATATTCAGTGGATTTGAAAGTCAACAGTGAGCCACTATTAAAACAACATAAGTCATAAATGAGTGGAGTTTTGGCCTACATTTCCAGTCCTGTTATTTTTTTTTATTTTTTTTTTTTTTTTCTTGTTTAATTAATTTTTATTATTAGTTTAAACATTCACTGAATGGACTCAGATATCAAAAAACATTTAATTTTTGTGCAGTTACACTGTCCTTCAACTGCAACTGATGAATCCACTAAGTTGTTAAGTTAACTTGCCAGCAAGTGGATTAGAGCCCAAGTCCCCCACGACCTGGTTTCAATAGTGAACAAATCATCCACTTAGGTTTATAACTGCACTCACCAAGAAGTAGAATTTGGTCACCATAAAAATGGCCAAATGATTGGAAAAATGAACAGATCAAATCACTAATTACAGTTCCTTGGTGGCAGAGAAGTCTGTTGGGATGGATTGGTTTATAAGGAACCTCTCAGGTTTATGAATAAATATATTAGAACAGCCAATTTCCACTTATCAGGTCAGTTTCTGTTGGGTGTCATCTGATTCTACACTAATCTTCAGACCTCTTTTTTTAATATCAAATTCACCAGATTTTCTGAGAGATTGATTTTTCAGAGATCATGGTTCACAACAACAACAACAAATCACACAAGAAATCATAACCCCATTGCTTTGAAGAGTGTGTCCACCTAGCAAAGACTTGGTGGTTTAATTAATTGCTTCTTCTAACCACCCATTCCTTTTCTTCATTCACAACAAATCCATTAAGTTTGATGGATAGAATCCTAAATTAGATTGTTTTTTTTTGTTTGTTTTTTTAATTATTAAAATTTAAGTAAAAATATCTTTTTCTAGAAAGTACCTCGGTTCTATTTAGATACTTTTTTTCCCTGGAGTATCTTGGATTCTGTATCTAAATACTTCTTAGAGATTAATTTGCTCAAGTTTGGCATATATATATATATATATATATACACACACTTTTAAGTACATCATTTTCATAAACTAAACAGAAATTATTTCATAATAGGTGCACTGCTTAGTAAAGTAAAGAGTTGGATGCTCTATTGAACATAAATTGCTACAACTTCATACAGTGGCAACATATCTTTCTCATCTCTGCTACTATCACCACACACCCTCATCTCTACATCATCAGTGGTGTTCACTGGCTGCTTGGTGAACCATTGAGCACCATGTGCTCTGGGTTCACAGCCAGTTCCATCCCACAATCACCATTATAAAATATTTGGGAACTTAATCCAGTTAGTACAACTGTATCACAGAAATAATTATTCTTCTCAAATGCCTGCTTGTCTGTCTGTATTAGAATGCCTTCCCAGAGTTTTTGATCAGATGGCTCCCACATTTGTGGGGATGAGTGGTCATCTCGAAGATAATTTAACACCAAAATTTTTTTTCTTCCAGAAAGGGGCACTCCAGGGAGGGAAAATGGGAATTCAAATTTCCCATGCAAAATGCCAAAGAAACAACTGAAAACAATAATGGCCTAATGGTTACTGTATATGTCTCCCAGGCTGAAAGTTGTGGTACAACCACTGTACTATTTGTTGTGTTTTTTTGTTGTTGTTTCATCTGTTTGTTTCCCCCCTATTTTTCTAATTTTTGTTTCTTTCTTTTGAATACTGGCACTGGGCCTCTTTTTTCCTTATACTCCCCCTCCCCTTCCTTCTCTTCTTTCTAATATCTGATAAAAAGGACTTATTGGGTCGATCCTGACCACACCTCTTGCTGTGGGTATGTGAGTTTGAAAATGGCACCAAGGACCAAGAGACCTAAAATTTGGCAAGGAGTCACATCATGACTCCAGGAACATGGGCTCTGCCTCAGCTCATTCTCTGGATGTTTCAGGCAAAATTTGCATTTGGACTAAATGAAAATGGGCTGGGTCTCATTTGGCCTCATTTCTTCTTGTGGGTATGTCATTACAGTGGTCCCTCCCTCCGTCCCTCCGTATTGAGACCACAAAAGGGAGCTTCACCAACTCATCTTACTAAAGAGTGGGTCTTACTTGGGAAAAGAGCAGTTTGGCATGGCAGGGGTTTCACAAAGCATTTCTCAATGAATTTTATTATGCACTTTTATGCATTTATTAAACTAACTGCAAGCTTGCCAGACCAATACTCGCATAATAATTGTTATTTTGTCTTAAGAAAGAGATTGTGTGTATTGCATGTACTCTATCACACATTTAAATTGTACACAGAAGTCGATGATACTTGGTGAACTTAAACTTGTAAGGCTGTCTATTTGAATAGGTTCCAAGTTGAGAGTCCCTGTCAGACCTTGCACGACATGATCTAAATGATCAGGTGTTAAGGCATTGCAATAACAGTAAATTCTATTAGCCTAATCAGTGTAACGATATTCTATATAGGAGTAACAATAAACTGTATATGCACAAGCTAATAATGTGATCTCTGGAATGTTGTCAGGTGCAAACTAGCTTGGGGGGTCTTTTTTTCAATCTGGGAGGATATTGACCCAGTCTAAGTGGTGTTATGAATAGAGGTGGTCTTACTTAGGAGGGACTTAATAGAGCGAGCCAACCAGGAACAGAAGTGGAGGTGTCAGCTATAGGGTATGGCCACTTCATGATCTGGCACACCTCTCTGAACCCATTGTTAACATGAAGAGAAGCTAAACCTTTATAGAATACTGAAGCTTCTCTTGCCATACCTCCAGTAGGAGTTGCTGGAAGACCAAAGGGGTGAAAGGGGTATGCTCAATATTTCTGACTATTCTCACCTAAAGCTCCTTTTTTATTTCCTCTTCTTTCTTTTTTCTTTTTTTTTGTAGCAAGCCAAGTAGGTTCAACACACAGTCATGATAGACCTCTGTTAATAAAGTAGCAGTGAGGTCATGATCTCATTATACCTGTCTGATAATAGTTACACCTCCCCTTGGTCAGGACACTGACCACTCAATCAAAATAATTTGGTTTCAATTTGGACAACAAAAAAGGAAAAGAAGGTAATGAAAAATAAGGGAGAGGGAAAGAAGGAAAAGAAAATTAAGCCTGGGAAAAAGAACTTCTGCTTCAACAGGCCATGCTTGTTGCATGTCAACTTATTGAGTTGCTGATATTTGAATGAAACCACAAGGTCTAGAAATGGTGTTTTATGTTGCTTCAAACATGTTTCATGTTGCCATTGGGGGTGGGGGGTTGCCAAGGTGCATGGGAGGGCAGTATATCATGTTGAAACTTAAGAAAAGTGCATCATGGAATGCACATTCATGGAGGTAAAAACCAGATACCTCAATAGACCATGGACCAGATACAGAAAAGGTCCACTTCCCTCCCCCTCTGTCTATACAACTTGCTATGTATTTTCAGTTTGTTCAACCATATATATTAACAAAATTACTTGATATACATGCAATATCCGGTTGCATGAATGATAAATCAGCAATCCAAATTGGCTACCAAAGTGACCATCCACTAATTAGGGAGGCATATTTTTTCAGAAATCATGTGTTTATGTGATAACTGATGGATAAGAATTCATTTAAAAATGCAACCAGCCCTTATTTAGATTATCTTAGTAAAATATCAATATTTAAGAAAATTAATTGGATAATTGGTTTGCTGTGTCAGACTCTTTGTGAGTGGAGTTATGAATGTGGATCAGTCTGATTCATAGCAACTATCCTCATAGCTACACATTGTTGGCTGTTCATTTTCTTCTCCATTATTGTCTGACTGGTGGTAACATGAACCTTTTTATTTATTTATTTATTTATTTTTATTTATTTATTTATTTATTTATTATTATTCCTTTTTTTAATTTTTTTTTTTTTTTTTTTTTTTTTTTTTTTTTTTTTTTTTTTTTTTTTTTTTTGCAAAATCAACCAGAATATCATAAGATGACCTCAAACTATTATTGTGACCTCCCAATAGATATTATTCTATACTAAACTAAAATATATGTATTTTTATGAGTAGATATGTATAATTATGAATAAATTACAAGTGCCATAGAAATATAGACATGACTTGACTTTAATTTTATTTATTCTCCATTAATACATGTATCAACATGTATTAATGAAGAATAAATTAAATTAAAGTAATGCCATGTCTATATTTCTATGGCATTTGTAATCCATAAGATCTGGTCCTCAGTAATGTAGAAAGGGCCAACACTTTAATCACTAACTTAGGTCAGCAGGAAAAAAAACACATTTTTGTACTTCCTAAAACTTAGTTTCAACAACAACAAACAACAACCACACCTGGAGGTGGGTGTGGTCTGGGGAGGTTGAGGTTGCACTTCTTTTTAACCTAAAGTAAGCTACTGATTTTGTGCAGCAGAATTAAATGGTGAAGGCTACAGTCTGAAAACAACTTCTTTTTTCATTCGTTTACTTCTTTTCTCTTTTTTTTTTCCTAGGGGAAGTCTGTGGGGGAATATATGTAACTGTGTTTAATTTGCTGCTGATACATACCAACTAACCAACTTCAAGATATATGAGGAATCTATTACGCCTTTTTACTATAGCTACCAAAAATGCATCAAGGGTCATGATAGGCAAATGCTTTATTCTTTGCATTGTGAGGCAGTAACAAAGTTTGAAGCTACTATTCACTCTTTTCTATCCATTCTTTATTAATTTTTAAAAGTTTTAATTCATTGTTGTTGTTGTTGTTCCCCCCCCCCCCCTCTCTCTCTCTCTCTCAAAAAAAAAAAAAAAGCCATCTAAAAAAAAAATTTTTTTTTTTATTCAAAAAATTCCTGTGTTTAGTTGTGTTGGTAGGGCCCCCTGTGGCTTAAGGTACAAGTCTCCCGTTGAGTCAGTGGTTCAAATATGGACATGCTTTATTTTTGTTTTCTTTTTTTTCCCCTCCATTTTCTTTCTTTTTATTTGTTCTCTTCTTCTTTAATCCCCCTCCTTTCCTCTCTTATTTCCCTCAATTTTTTTTCTTTTCTCCCCATATAAACGGGAAAAGGTGTTTGTGTGCATGTGTGTTTCGTGGGGTGTTCGTATATGTTCAAAGTGGACAGCCGAAATACTTAGTCGGTATTGACAAAACTTTGTAAACATGATCCTTGGATGCCTGCTAAGGTTTTTTCACACAAGATAAAAAATTTAGAAAGTGTCATTTCATTGGGAGAAAAAAAGAACTCATGTTTTCCATACAATTAAAAAAAAAATTTTTTTTTAAATAATAACTTTGGTTGAATCAAGTCAGAAGTTCGAATATGAACTTGTTTCATTTTGTTTCATTAAGCTCCCCACAGTTTCTTTTTTGATCTGAGTGTGCTAAAACCTGCTTTTCTGAGGTCAGCTCGCAATAAGCTGAGTAAATTTGAGCAGTAATGGCCTGTATGGGATCTGTATTTGCTGGATCAGAGTACTGCAAACTCCAGTGCTTGTTGTGCAGGTGTGTTCTCTGGCATTCGTAACACATAGCCGAACATGGACCATCTTTGTTGGTTCACTCTCACAGATAGTGGGACTACATTACACATTTTGTATAAGGCGTCATTGGAAATCACACTGTCTGGCCAGTGATGGCCTGTGATGGTGTGAAGGTGTCTGTGGTAGCAGGCATCTAGCTTATCCAGAAATTTCTTTGGGTTGCCCAGCTGTTACAGTTGTACAACATCTGTGACACACAGGTTGCGTCATAATTGTTCACACTAATTGTTCGCACTAATTGTTCGCACTAATTATTCGCACTAATTGTTCGCACTAATTGTTTGCACTAATTGTTTGCACTAATTGTTTGCACTAATTGTTTGCACTAATTGTTTGCACTAATTGTTCGCACTAACTGTTCGCACTAATTGTTCGCAATAATTGTTCATAATAATTGTTCGCAATAATTGTTCGCTACACATCACACATTGCCACACCCACATGTAGTTAGTAATGCTCACCCTGTTACTTGGAGCTCATGTGCCATATTTGATTTCAGCTCATGTGCCATATTTGATTTCAGCTCATGTGCCATATTTGATTTCAGCTCATGTGCCATATTTCAGCTTGATTGGTTATCTATAAATGAGTTTTGGGCAAGCATGACATCTTATGGGTGTGGCAATGACCAGACCACACCCATTGACACACACACACACATGTGATTAGCAATGCTCACCCAGTTGCTTGGAAACCTAATTTCAAATTTCAATCTGGTTGGACTTTGATTAGCTTTGAATAGCCAAAACAACTTGCAGTGTGTGTAGCTGTGGCCAAACCACACCCATATGTAGTTAATAATGCTTTGTCTGGTACTTGGAAACCACACGCCAAATTTTTGTCTAATTGGATTTTTATTAACTTTTTCAGCCTAAATAACTTCCCATGGGTGTGGCTATGACAAAAGCACACCTATTACCTTGCCCATGTGTTCAATTACGCTCACCCAGGTTCTTGGAGAGCACTTGCCCATTTTCAGCCTATTTGGTCCAAGTGTTTGGCTGTGATGCCTAGACACACATACATACTTACAAACCAAAATATATATTGAAGTGTGTTCCTGGATCTAACTCCTTTGGTCCAAGCATTATTCAGAAATTTTTTTTTTTTTTTTTTTTTTTTTTTTTTTGGCACTTTCACTTTACACACCAATAGAAAGAGGTGTAGCCAGGAGGGATTCCACCCATGTTACTGCCGAAGTCAAGTTGTATATTCATAACGTGTTTTAAGTCTGTTGCTCCAAGGTTTGTCTGGTCAAAGTACCAATTTTGGCCTTTTTGGGGGGCCTGACATGAAATAAAAACAGGCGTCAATATATGTACTTAAAACATTCTCCAGATTATATAGATTCCAAATATATATATGGGTTCATGGGTCTAACTCCCTATGTTCAAGTGTTTTTGCTGAAATACCATTTTTGGCATTTATAGCCTAACACAGGGAAAGGAGGTGTGACCTGATGAGACCCAGCCCATGTTACTCCAGAGAAAAAATTGTATATGCATACCAAGTTTTAGATTTGTAGCTCCAAGGGTTTTTCTGGCAAAAAAAATACCATTTCTGACTTTTTTACATTACCGTGGTTACCATTTTCCAAATTTTTTAGCCCATGTTTTAAGTTGGGTCAAAACCTATCATCATGCCAAGTTTCAGAGAAATCCACCCACAGGTTTGGCCAGAATGATAGTACAGACAGACAGACAGACAGACAGACAGACAGACAGACAGACAGACAGATCTCCTTTCAAATATATATATATATATATATATATATACGAGATGAAACCTCAGTACTTTCACATTTTGTAACTCACAAAATTACTGTTGGTTAAGTATTCAGTGTAAAGCAAGTAAGAATATTTGACATACTGTGATTACTTTCTACCTATTTAAAATTTTATTAGTCCTTTCTTTCTACTGATTTAAAAGTTTATTAGTCCTTTGGTTGGTCTCAGCAAAACAAATTTGTAATATTTGCATATAGTGAGTGTACTGCATATGGGTGGAATGATGCTAGTGAGGATCTAACTTGGAAAATATTGAAGCATAAAAGAGATATATTTGGATATATTTTGATGTACCCATTAAATAGGCTCTTCTTTATTTAAAAGAGAGAGAGAGATTTATATAGTGTAATTTGAGTTAAGCTTACATATTAAGAAAATGTTTTAAAAATTGTTCACGATAAATTTACTCCCACCAACACAGGGATTACGCTATGGCAGGCAAGAATATACTTTGCAATTCAGAAAAAAATAGTGCCTCACATGTACATGTAATATTATATTCATGATTTGTCTGTCTGTGTGTGTGTGTGTGTGTTCACTATCTCCTCCCAGATGCCTGGACCAATTGTCTTGAAATTTTCAGGGGATGCTTATAGGACCACTGGTTTCATTTTTTGAGGAAAATGTGGTTAGGGCTAGGGAATTGCTCCATTAAATATACTTTCCACTAATGTGTAACCACCAAGTTGTAATGTGTAATATGATCCCATTCAAAAGTGTATTTCTAGAGTAAGTTATGATATATCGTCCATACCATTAGGTACAACTATCCCGTTTCTATGTAATCTCGATTAACACTGGAAATTACACCCACAAACCAATGTATATTTAGAATCAGTGTCAACAGGAAAATGTCACAAACATTTCTATATTGCCACACCACTGTCTATATTAAAAAAATTTTAAAAAATAAAATAAAATTAAAAAATAACGAAGACAAAAATGGTACTTTTGCCAGAAAAAAAGTATTGAGCTATAGGCGTGCAGACACAACTTGATTTTGTGAATGAAATCGGGGGGGGGGGGGGGGGGATCCCATCTGGCCACACCTCTTCCTCTTTATATGTAAGGCTGAAAATGTCATAAATTGCACTTCTAAAAAAACGCTTTCACCTAATTAATGTGTTCACTTCTTTTTTTTTTTCTTTTTTTTTTAAGTCTAAAATAGGTCTTGAAAGAAGCCACTTTCACTACAGCCCACCAAAGGTGTGCCGAAAAAATACCTGTGGGGTGGGTTTTTCTCTAGTATTTACAGAGTGAGGTCAGTAATTAACCTTTTCTCTTCAATATGGTAAGGAGAGAATAATTTAAGGGTTTTGTCTAGTGTAATTAATGACCAGAGGTGCCACACATTAAAGGTTTGCTTTGCGTATATTCTTGAAACTAGTGCCACCTGTAGAGAGCTAAAGAAAATCCATTGCATTATAGCTATATCCTCAACTTTAATAGTAATGTTCCCATTTATTTCAATTAAAAACACAAATTTTTTTAATTAAAGAAAGAAAAAACCAAACAATTTTTTTTGAATAATCATAATATACAAGTTACAAGTAATACATAATATTTCAATTAAAGAGAGAAAAAAAATTATTCTTGTTCAAATAATTATATAATACACAAGTTAAAGTTCACATTATCCAGCCAAAGGAGAGGAAGCAACATTATTTCTAACATAGTTTAGCCAAAGGAGAGGAAGCAACATTACTTCCAACATAGCTCAATATTTTCTCGGTGAATCTCTTTTCTTTGGTATTTGACTCAGTGTAATGGCTGCAACGTCCGAAGGTCCTTCCAAACTCTGCCCAGTCCCAACGGACAATACGGAAAGCATCCGATAATTTTGCAAGACAACCCATGCCCTTAATGGCATCATAAGCTGATGATCCAAAAGCAATTGATTGGATATGCAAAGTAGGCTTATTTCTAGCATCTCCAAAAATAACCTTCAGAGCATCAAAGGCCAAACCGATAGGTGGATGACTCAACCACACGTGGGCTCCTTCTATACTACGAGTGGAGAAATGTTGATCTAGCAATGAGTAAAGATCCACAGGTAATTTTTTGTTGATTACTACACCGTTAGCAACAGCGTAGAGGCCATTTCTGTGGTTTTGAATATTCTGCACTTGGCCTCTGGACAAGGTGCCTCCACAAGCCCCAGCTGCAAATAATATATTGGAATTATAAAAAGTGGAACTGGGTACTGTATTGCAATAGTACATAATGTGAATCAACGTTGCCGTCTATAAGAATAATTACCTCTTGAAGATTAAACTAGCTGCAGTTTGCACTACTAACACCATGCTTCCTACCCATGGTACATACCTGCTCCAGGGGTGGTGTCCTTTGGAGGGTCACTCAGTACAAGAGTGACAGTAACTACTAGAACGGACATGATAAGTTGCATTCCCATCATTTCCTAAAGAAGTATTACATACATGATAATAAATTCAACTATTAGTGAAATACTATGAACATTGTATGCAATGCAGCAACACTACTTGGCAATACCATCACAGGTGGTGACTTACAGGATGAATTTTAGAAGATTATAAGGAATATAACACCAGCCAAGGGAAGTAGAAAAAGATTAGTCAGATGACAAGAATTGAAATCAGGCAGCCAGTTTTTATAGCTGGAGAATGTCTGTTGGGGCTGTGCATGGAGCTATCTGTGACTCCATCATATGATTGTGCAAACAGTTGATATCACCTCTGCCATTCCAGATGGCCCATTGTTTGGAGTGCTGCTAGATGCTGATCATACCATATAGTAAACAAATGACCACCAGTCCAGTCATATTTTATTTTATCAAAATTAAATCATTTCTCTCAGCCTGAGCCAGCATGCCTAAGTCTCTACCACCACCTGCTTCTTCTGGGAAACTACTGCAAGTTCAGCCTCACCACCAAACTGTACATGGCATCCACAGAATGGGTGTCAGGAGAGGGGGGGGGGGGGGGGGGGAGGTTATGACTAAAGGGCCATTTTTAGCCTATTTTGGCTGTAACATCACATGGACAGGTGTGACCCAGCCTTAAACCACCACCACGCCCACACCAAAGATTCATATCACACCTGTATCCAAGATTTTGAAAGGGTAGAGTTGGTGAGTCGGAGGGGGGGGGGAGGGGAGGGGATTTGGGTGAGTGACAAAGGGACTGTGTGTGGCTCATTTGGGCTGTAACACCCACATGGAATGGCGTGACCAGCCCCAAACTACCACCCCGCCCACACCAAAGGTTCATACCAGGCCCTTAC